>VZTY01023289.1:532618-676933 GCA_013400935.1 Turnix velox | reverse complement strand
CGCGCGGGGGCGCCGCCGCCCCCGCCCGCTGCCTCTCCTCACGGCTCAGCGTGTCCGGCACCGGGGCGTGAGCGGCCCGGCTCCACTCCTCCGACGCCTCCTGGCCTAACGCGCCCTGGCCAGGGGGTTCTTGCAGCGGGGCCGACGCGCTGGTGGTGGTGCCCCAAAGCTGGGATTCGCGTGAGGAGTTGTGAGGGGGAAACAAACTCCATGCAATATCCCGGGTATGAAAATGAAATAAAATCAAAGGAAAAGCAGTATAAAGGTGGTGAGTGCGAGAAATGGCAACATGTACTCACTGTTTGTTGGGTACCAGTGTGCGAACTCTGCTGTTCTTCGATCACCACAAGGATGGTTAGGCACTGGAACAGGTTGCCCACAGAGGTCGTGGAAGTCCTATCCCTGGAGACGTTCAAGGCCAGGCTTGATGAGGCTCTGAACAGCCTGATCTCTAGTGCAGGATGTCCCTGTTCACTGCAGGGGCATTGGACTAGGTGGCCTTTGAAGGTTCCTTCCAACCTAGCACATTCTGTGATTCTGTGTCTCAGCAGCTGCCTGCAGCCAGCCTGTCAAATGGGTAACAGACCTGGGGGGGTTTGCAACATCAGCAAAACCCCATGCGAGGCTCAAAGGCTGAATATGCCAAAAGTTTCTACTGAGAGGCTAAATGAGCTTTAAGTTAATAATTCTTACTATTGATTCTTCTTTGTTGCCATTCAAATACTTCACCCGCAACAATGCTGAAGATGGTCTCAGGGCATGATTTGGTGGCAACGATGATGGTGGCAAAAAGCTGGTTTTTGATATGTGTAACTCCACCCATTTCCAGGCCTCTTAAGTGGAGAGATATGATCCCATCTCCTCAAGTGACAAGCATTTTTATGGTGGAGGAAGCAAATCTTCCACTACCATCACTGAATATAACTGGATATAGCTTTCTAGTGTCATCTAAACACTAAGATACTGGCTAAATGTTTCTTGCCTCAGTCCCCCCCCTTCTTCTCCTCAGTCTGTGATTAGATATGTTGGGGCTCTATGGGTGTCCTCAGAGCTGACACAAAAGCACCTTGCCCATTTCCAAGAAGCAGAACTGGCAGAAGAAAATGAAGAATTTTCTCATTCAGTCCTTTGTTTTGGCAACTCTTCTTCTGGTTTGTTTACTTGGTCCTCACAGTTAATGTGAAGACAAGCGTCCATGTAACCCTGTTTCTCTTCACGTGTGTCTGGTTGCCCAAACGTGGCTTTCAGAAAGTGCAGTTTTTAAAGAGAGCAGCTCTCCCTTCCCAGTCTCATTTTCAGTTTAATGTTGAATACCTGTTTGTTATACCTCTTTGTATAAAGTCTTGAAGGAGAGTACCAAGGTGTCTGTTGTTAAGGAAAGGACTCATGCATCGTTGATTTTTTAATTATGTTTAAATATTGTAATAAGCAGCTGAAAATATTGTAATAACTGAAAATAAATATCTTGTAGGTGAACTATTTTGTTAAGCACTTCTTGCTTACGTTTTTTTTCCAGTACTGATTAAGAATACTTCTGTTTCAGTAACAAGAAAACAGATTCAGAAACTAGTGCTGCAAAGAAAAAGGTTAACAAGGGAAAGGAAGGTTCTGAAAATTCAGATTTGGAAAAAACACCACCACCATCACCTCATCCTGAAGATGAAGATGACTCAGGGGTTCAGGTAATGCTGCCTTTCAAGTTCATTGTAGCCTTTGCCAATTTGAATGTGTAACATTGTATTCCTCACATTTCTTAGAGAGACATGGGTATCTGGGTATTTTCTGTTTCTAAGAAAGGTGAGAACTGGACATCACAGTGATGACTGTTTTGCTAAAGCAAATATTCCTCATAATTTTGGTTTGCAGTCTTGTTACCCATAGGCATATGCAGAGTGCTACTGTGTTTTCATATGTTCTTTTCCATCACTGTTGAAATTACAGCGCTGAACTTTCTGCTCTGTGTGCTTCATGTACTATTGTGAGATCTTGCTTATAAGCCTCATGTTTCCTCTTACTTTGGCTTTTCAAACCTTCTAAAATCAATAATTAAGATGTGACAAAGCAGGATGCCAGAAGTGTGGATGGCAGGGACTTGTAACTATGCTGTATTCATGGACAAGGGGGTTTTTTTTGTAGGGGTGCCAGTGGATGGGTAACATTGATGATTTCACTTGACTGACCACTGTGCACCTGTTGCTTTCTGTCGGAACTTTATTTCACATGAAGAAAATATGGAAATAGAAATAGTGTATATGCCAATATGCCAACTTTTGTGTGCTCTGTCATTAGCTGTGCTAGGAAGTGATCATCTACTGGCTTGCTTCTGCTGGCCGTAGTCGGAGTGGGCATAAACAATCAATTCCCTCATGAAGTGGTAAAGGCATATTGAGGTGGAGAAAGCATGAAAATCCTGAATAGTCATGCTGGTTTTGGAAACCATGACATTCATCTGTGACATACCAGGTTGTGGATGTGTTGCTTCTGGTTACAAGAGATGTTGAGACTAATGATCACTTCAGAGCAGTTAAAGTGTTCTGATGAAATGGTTGTGAACAGCAGTGTGCTAGCACAAACATGGATTATGCCTTCTGTCTTACTATTTTCCAGAAGGATGTAGAGTATAAGGAAATGTGTGCAATTTGTTACATTCTAGTTAAAGAAAAAAAGTAACATCGAAAAAAAGTGTCATCAATAGAAAGTGTTCTTTCCAATTTGTGCATGCCATCTATTAGAAAAGATGCAAATATTAAAATGTTTGAAGAATATAGTGTTTGTCCTGGGCCACAAGTCTCTTGTCTGATCAATGGTGCTGACGAAAGATGTAGAAGAAACTTTTGAAGCTGATGGTTTTTTTGAAGTCAACGTGTAGAGGATAGTGCAATAGTTACGCATGTTTTGCTTGTTTTCAGTCCAGTAGAACAAAGTTTTTTCTTTGTGAAACTCAATTGGATTATGAAGTTCACATTTTAAATACTTATTTCCTTTTGGTAAACACAAGTGTAAGGTACTGGCATCACTTTTTAATTAAAAATGCAATACAGTGTTTCACGTAACTTCCTTTTTCTTGATACTTTTTAGAACTGCGCATGTTGTACCGCACCCACCCTTCTTTCTGTGAGCTTGGGGAAGAGTTGCAACATTATATGCTAGGACAGATTGAATTAATAAACTTTTTATGCCTTTCCTAGCTCAGATTGATATTACACACTTGTCTAAATCACTGTTGCATTCTTTGTGTTAAATACTGCTTCTGTAACAATGATATGTAGTAATACACAATGTGACACATAGTTGTCTTTAAAGAGGAAGCATACTTTCCTATGTTACAATACAGATTTTGTTCCATTCTATTATTAAGCCTATTCAGGTAATGAGTAAAATAGAATCTGATGTGCCTAAATGTATGCAGATTCTGACAGCAGTTTGTAACAATTGCAGGGCTTGACGTGGGCACTAAAGGAAACAGAGGCTAACCAAGCCGGTAAAAATCAAATGAGAGAATTACCATTGCATTTTAGGGATTCCATAATCCCATCAGTGATTATGGTATTGAGGATGCAAATTTGCCAGGTTCCACTTATTTTCAAGTTAAAAAATAGTGTAATGATTTTGTGGGAATCCCCTTACATTCATTATTATGTTAAAGGTAGACACTACATCACCAGTGATGTAGACTTAGCCTTCGCTCAGAAATTTCATTTTCAGTTAAAGGAAGAATTTCTGATTTTTGTGAAGTGTATCAGGTTTTGTGCTTTAAAATGTGCTATCTAAATGTAAGCATTTAACTTTGTGTACACTGAGAGAACTGGGTGCACAGATCGGTTAAGCTACATAAGTATTTGCATGTTTTGGTGAAAATTTGCATTAAGCTGAGAAAGATGTAAAAATAAGCATATCAGTTCATAAATGCAGTTTTTTAACAGTTGATATTCAACAACTTTTTTTTTCTTAATGTATATATCAGTCCATTAAGGTATTTAAATCTCAGCTGACAGTTTCCTTCACAAGCATATGCTCTCAGCTTTTCAAAATATGTAGTCTGATGCAGATTATCTGAGAATTTGAATTTTATTGTTGCAGAAAATAGTGTCTGGCACTGAGCATCAAGTTGTAAATTATGTCAAATACCTCCTTGTGTATTTTACACATTGTTTTCTGCAGCTTTTCTGGGGCTTTCTCTCATCCTGGTGATGAGGATATGGGGACACAGAAACCATGTTTTCAGTTTGGGGTGGTTTAAGTTTTTAAATCTCTTTTAGTTTGGATTCTTTTCTCATGCTGTGCTGCAGAATGTCTTTCTGAGTGGTGCTGGATCAGTGGAGTGAGGAAATCGTATTTCATTGTATTTTCAATACAAGATGATCTGGGTACAACTGGGTGGATAGGGAGTGCAAGAAAGTGTGTTGTCACTGCTTAGCAACACTGCAGGCCATGCCGTGGAAAGGTGGTGTTTGGTTCCTACACTGGCCATCTGTCAAAGTTTGTTGTAGATGTGCATTGAGAGATGCAATTTCTTCATTTTAATTGCTTTCTGAGATATGCTTTCTGATTTTCTAATGGGGTTTTAGTAATGCTAAAAAATTGAAAAATAAAATACAGCTTTCAAACTTGGAACAAGCATGAGATGAATTTTTAATTTTTTTTTCATGTTTTCCTTTATTTTTTAATGAAATTCAAGAGCAGCTAAGAGGCAGGAATTTAGAATAGTAGTGTCTTGATTCCACTATTTCTGACAGGGTGCTGTAAAACTGTATCTGAGAAACGCAGGAGTTTTCTCAGTTAATTTGCTGTTTATCAGTTTTGTTTCATATGAGAAATATCAATTCTTTCCATTTAGAAGCGACGCTCCAGCAGGCAGGTGAAGAGGAAGCGTTATACAGAAGACTTGGAGTTCAAGATTTCAGATGAGGAGGCTGATGATGCTGATGCTGCTGGAAGAGACTCTCCTTCAAATACTTCTCAGTCAGAGCAACAGGTCAGCTGTGAACAGGCTGGAAAGGTCACTGTAACTGCAGCATTTGAAGTTCAAATATGGGCGCTTTCCCTGAATAATACTAATCCATGGTTGGCACAGTGTGCTAGAAAGCACTAGCTTTTTACCTTCCTATACATATATATTCATCTATTAATTCATGATTTTGTTTACAAGCTGATAGTATGCAATTTGACAGAGTTCTGTGAAATTAATAGTTTTTATCTAAAAAAAGCCTAAACTGAAATGCTAAAAAGTCTTGAATTTACTTCTGTGAATTCAGTGATCTGGCTTCTGTGACTTTAATAAACCACTCAAGCTTGTCCCCTGCTGCTAGGCACCATAAGAACCCCTTTATGAAATTACCGCCTTGTAGTACCCAGCAGGGTATGCTTTATTCTCTGTGCAATGTAAATGATGGATAAAATAGTTTGAATAAGATGAGGGGTAATAATGTAGGAATGGCTGTTGTAACAATCTCATTGTTTTGTAGTGCTTTTTCAAAGAACTACTTCACTTAACTAACTGATGACCTATTGGAGAATATATACATGTTCTTTGGTATTTCATTTGGCAATTTGTTAAGCCCTGTGAAATATTATATGTGATCTCCATTGTTAATTGTGTCTTATCAGAAGGAAAATTTGCTAGGTTTGCCTGCAGTCGTAGTAGTGTAGTAGAGAATTGCAGGCAATTTTGATAGCTATCATGCGAACGCTCAGCCAACTGGAGTTTCTTAATATCTTCTGGTATTTAGACTACAGTGCTGAAAGTATGTGGTACTTCAGGAGAGGTGAATGATCTGTGTGGTTGTATCTGCGTGTCAGCCTTACTAAGAGAGCTAGAGTTGCATGAAGTCTTAAAAGTGGATTTAACCCAGTATCCATCAGCCCTCTATTGTGGTATTCACATCCCCTCAGCTAGGGTGAAAAAGTCCTCCTATGTATTAAACTCCTATTGCAAAAAGAATTACTTGAGGTTTTTCTAATGAAGGAAGTCTTTAAGTAAATCTTTATGTGGTGTTTTATGATGTAGGAATCTGCTGATGCTGAAGGTCCTGTTGTGGAGAAAATCATGAGTAGCCGTTCAGTCAAGAAAAAGGTAAAATGAAGAGAAATATCCTTCCCCCTGTTAATCTTAAGCAGGCTGACCATATTTCTGCTGAAACCCCTATAAGTTCCTTAAACATCTTGGGTATTCCAAATATAAGAAACGTTCTGTAGAATAAAGAAGGTTCTCTGAAAGTGTATTTAGGTTATATTTAACAGGTTTTCAGTTAGACATACACAAAGCAAATTAGTTGTCTATTTGTTGCAATTTTTCAAATTAAAATTTTGATTTTTCCTTGTGTGAAATCTGTGGTGCTCTTCATCTCAAAGTGATGTTTCTTGGGTGTTTGGAGAATGAGAGAACTGTCTCTCATCCTAAGTTTCAGTGTTTTGTTGTAAAGAAAAATTATTGCCCATAGTTTTTGCATCTTTTGATACTGGTTGTGCTTAGAAGCTAAACAACTTGACATATAATCAAGAGTGCTATATACAGAGGTGGAAAAACACTTGCTTTGGTTTGGTTCTCTTAATGTCGCCTTGGTTGCTAGTTATGTTCTTATCTCCTTCACGACTTGATTGTCCTTTGCACTTCAAAACTAAGAGTTTTCCAGTAGGAAGTAGAAAAGAACTTGTTTCAGAAAGGGGATTTTATGGCCTGTTTTGTGTAGCTAAGGCAGTTGGATAGAAAACTATCAGTTTGATGCAGATATGCTACATGTATTGATCTTAGTTAACCAGAAATATTTATTTTCCTCAAAGTGATAATTTTTAATTTGGAGGTGGGAAAGTTGCATTTATCCATGACTTTATTTATGTTGTGATGTTTGTCTGGGCGGAGGATGATATTCTCATTTGGTTTTTTAAATTTTATTACTAGTGACCTAACATTATTAACAGCTTGTAAACCTAAATTCATGCAATGTTGTGACTGGCTGTGATTGAATTTGACCTGTTTCTGCAACTTTCGTTGTAGAAAATCTCTAGGGCTTTTTTTGACATCTAAAGCTATATTTTGCATTTCAAACTGTAGGCTTAATTTTCAGATAAACTTCATGTAATATAAACTTAGTAATTAGTTGTCCTGATGGTCTGCTTGGCAGGAGAGGAGAATGTGGTCTTTTCATAAATGTCTTTACATTGGAAGCTGTTTTTCAGCAATTATTATTCTCTTCTTCCTCTCCTCTGCAAACAAAGGTGTGATTACTCATGGAGAGTGTGTATTTTGCTGCAGTTTGTGGGAAGTGGTTGGTCTGCTGCCTACATGTCTTTGATTGCAAGCTCTGCTGGAGGCAAGCTCTATTTTGAGCTTTTTCTTTAATGTCTTTTATGGATTGTATTTGCAGGTTTGAGGGGTGTCTCTTCTTTCCCTGCTCTTCTTCTCAACCCTCCTCTCCAAAATCCAAAAAAAAACCCTTAGGATTTCAGGATGTTAATATTTAACATCTAAAGTATCCTACTGTGCTTTTATTAAAGGTCTTTTACACTCTTACTAACGTCATCAAACCCTTGTTTGCTTAGATTAATAATCAAAGTGAAATTGCTGCGATCAGACCAGTGCATAAAGTAAACATGAGGAAAAGCTTCACTAGGAAACCTTTCAGTGGATTACGTTGTAACAAAGATGTTGTATTCAATTAAAGGACATTATCTAATGTGTATGCTTTTGGAACAGTATTTTTACCATGAAGTTATACTGGTTTCTCAAGAATGACCTTAGTCTAGTATTGGAGCTTCCAGGTATGATGCAGCACTGTACTTACAATAATTTTTGATGTTTACAGAATAAAAAGAAGAAATAAGTTAATGCTTGAAGTATATGAGGCAATGTCTTCCCCTGTTCTTCTTAACATGGATTTTTATTATGTTAAATATTCCTCCCTCTTACAGAAAGTGTTAAATATCTGTATGACTCTCTTTTCAAACCATCATGGTCCTGACATCTTTTGTTTATATGTGGAATTTTTCATTTTTCTAATCAATTTCTTGGCCAGCTTCAGTCCCCTTTGAATTTCTGCTCCTTAACTTTGAAAAGGAGTGACTAGAACTAAATATGCCATTCTGAAGAAATAGCAGATAATATGGAAATATTTGGGGTCTGTGGGGCATTATACTTGCATGTTATACATCTGAATTTCTCTACTTAATAGTGTATGATGAGAATTAGATCTAATTCTAATTTTGCATAAATGTTCTGTCGCACCTTTCTACCTGGTTAATGTGAATGATTGAACAGTGACGTCAATGGTATTAGCTTCTGTCTCATATATCCTGAACTAATGTATTGTTAAACCCTACTTGAGTGCTGGTGATTGTAACTTGATTAGAACTTGGGGTTTGACCATAAGCGTGGATGATAGAGAGTAAGATCTTTAAAATATTTTATCTTCTCCCTGAGACATTTTATTTGGGTGAATTTCTGATGCATACTCTTAAGATTTATAATAATATAGACCAGTGATTACCAATTAGTGATTCAAAAGTACACTTTACTCATGAAAGTTATAAAAATGTACTCGCATGAAAAGCTGCTGGGGGAAGTTAAATTGGCTAATACGAAACCTTTATGTAAAGGTGTATAACCATGTTGTCATTGTAGGATTGATGTATCTCAAATAATTCTCATTCGGAATGAGTCAAAGAGACTTGGCCATAACAAGTTTCAGAAAGCAAAATAAAAAAAGATGCTTTAAAATTACGATTGACTTCTTAAAGAGCAGTTTCGCCTCAGAATAGTGAATAGATAGAGATAACAAAATCTCCATTTAAAAATACCTCTTCTAAGACAATGTTGACTTCTAAATAGAAGTACCTTCTTGAGAAATAATATCTTTTGAATTTTTAAATGGAAGATCTTAATGGTCTTCAAATTTGTTCCTTGGTCAGTATTTTTTGTGAGCAATGGAAGAGCTTCTTCCTCATGTTTTGTATTAATGGATAGTTTAAATAGAAGTAGCACCTGAAATACCTTAGCTTCTTCCATTTCTTCAGGGAGAACTACGTGGAAATTGGTGTTGCTCCCCATTCTAGCAAGGAGCACAGACAGACCGCACTGGATTGATATGAACACTAAATGGATAAAATCCCTTGCTAGTCTGGAAGAGAAGGAATACTATGTAAATCAGAGATTAACATTTTCTTTACTATGCTAGAATAGAGTTTAATGCAGCTGGTACTGCTGTTCTTTAAGTGCACTGGTTTGGAAGTTGGGTACAGCTAGGAACTTTTCTTTTGAGAGAAGATTTGGGAGATGACAGTTTTCTCCCTGGCTTTAGAGTAGTCTGCCTTTTATATTTTTTTCTTGTTTTTTATATATACAGAAATGGAGTATGTTGATTTACGCATGAGGCAACAGTTTTGTCTGTTTAGTGCTACATACAATATTTATTACAGATGCTGTTGTCCGCAATGAAGTATGTAGAACAGAAAATCCTCTTCTATTTAAAATTGTTCCAAAGTTCATTAGTAAACACCGTTAATGTTGTGACATAAAATGAATTCTGAATGTGTGCCTGGTGCACTGTCCTTAGGTTGTCCTATGGCTGAGTTCAGGAGTAATTCAACAAAGTATTACATGCCATATGTTATGCAATACTTTGGCACTGGGGATGAGTTAAGGGTAGTCTCAACCCTTAGCACTGAATGCCCTTGGTTTTGCTGGTTTATATCACAACTTTAACCTTGCTTTAAATGCAGTTTTTGGGTGTTAATTTAATTTGGCTGCTCTGTATGTGAGACATCTTGCCTGAGTGAATTTAATTGCACCATTGAGTAAAACTAAAGCCATGAACACTGATGCACTAAAATTCTAGCAGAGGTATAAGGTTTAGTTTTATATGGCTTCTTGTTTGGAGTTATTAACTATATGGAGGAATAAACCCCCTTTAAAACTCTTTTTTTAAACATTACAAAACCCACAATGTAAAGTTGCCATGAGCCAGCCAAAAATAATACATATGGCTTTCAGGAGTGCAGTTGCTAATTGGCTGCTGCCTGAGAAAATGGTACACTTGGCTTCTACTTAACACTGTGGGTTTGGCAGAAGGCCAGATTTGGGGTGAGGTTGTGAATGAAGCTGCATGTGGTTAGGGAGGAGTTCAAATGATTCATGTCTTGGAAATCGTAGTAAGCAGTGGAGTATGTACTTGGGTAAGCTGCTGGAGGAAACTCCTCACCCATGTCCTCCCCCCACTAATGCTTTCCTACACCTCCACTTGTCTAGCCTATGTAGGGACTGTATATTATATTTTTGTTAATTTTAATAATTGACTAAATTGAGCTGATGGGTGGTTTCATTCACATTTCAACAATTCTTTTCTTTATAGATGGAGAATGGAGAGGAGGTAGAAATAGAGGAATTCTATGTAAAGTACAAAAACTTGTAAGTAGAGATTTGATTACTCTCTTAAAGTCACTTAATTTCCAAATAATTTTTTAAAGCTGTTTTTGTAAATGATATAAATGTTAGTATCCAACTTTAAGTATTTCTAATGTTTAATCCAGAACAGTGACAAATAAATGGGGAATTACGTTGCAGTGGTGGTTTCTTACAAAATAAAATCTGTCAGTAAAGATGCTCTGCTACTAAATACTTTATAAAATCTTTTGAGTGCAGATTCATGAGCTTGTGTCCATGTTGCTGTGCAGGTCTAACTGCAACCATCCTGTAAACTACTAAATTTAGCAAACATCTCAAATTCACTATAAGTAACAGATAACCTTGAATAGTTGCCTTAACATAGTCTGCTACCACCTTTGTACTTTTTGCATTATATTGACTATTACTTGATATTTAATAGGTTAATTATGCTTTGTTTGGCTTTATTACAAAGCATTTATTATTGGTGTGTAGTTTTTGTATTACCTGTTCCTGTATTAGGCTTCATAGTAACCTAACTTTTGACAGACACTTAACTTTTAAAATGAGACTGATCATTTTGGCAGATATTATTCCTTAGTTTGATTTTCCATAGAAACATAGAAGGGTTTGGGTTGGAAGGGACCTTAAAGACCATCTAGTTCCAACCCCTCTGCCAGGGGCAGGGACACCTCCCACTAAATCAGGTTGCCTGGTGTTCATCCAGCTTGGCCTTAAACACCTCCAGAGAGGGGGCATCCACAGCCTCTCTGGGCAGCCTGTTTCTATGTCTCATCACCCTCACAGTAAAAAACTTTTCTTATATTCAGTCTAAATCTACCCTCTTCCAGTTTGCATCCATTATTTGTAATAATGATCCATCTTTTTGTAAAGATGGGTCATTATTACCATGGAACTACTTTGATATAAGTGTTTTTCTTTCTATTGGTGTTAAAATTTAAATTGACTCATGCAGCTCTTAATTAGAATGGTATCCTTGCAAAAAACATCATATAACCTGTTAGCATTTTAAACATTTGCCTGATTTATTAACTTCAAAAAACCCTACTTTTTGCTTGAATATGATGCTAGTGACATTTGTGGTAGCTGTCTTTTACAGTAATAACATTTTAACTATGTCCAATCAAATTAATCTTCATTCCAAACACAGAATATATGGGGTGTGTATTTAAAATTTGAATTGAGAATTCTCTTTAGTTACTGACAAATTTCTCAAGTAGTAAGTGAAATTACTCAGTATAGACAATTTCTAAATAGTGTGTGTATGGTGAAAAAGATTGTGTCCAGTTTTCCAAGCATGACACTACAATGTGCTGGAAGGATATAGCTATTTTAGTGGGTTACATTGGGGTGTGCAATGGAAGCATCGTTTTGAGTAAGATTTTCTGTTTCATCTTCTAGTTCTTACCTTCATTGTCAGTGGGCATCTGTGGAAGAGCTGGACAAAGACAAAAGAATTCAGCAGAAGATTAAGCGGTTTAAGGCAAAACAGGGCCAGAACAAATTCCTTTCAGAAGTATGATTTATTTGTTTGTTTCTTTTAGGTATTTAAGGAATATTCGTAGGAATTCTTGTTCTGTATACAAGCAGAAGATTTTGAACAACTGTGTAACATATCAGTAGCATTAATCTGTTTTAAAAGTATAGCCATGCTTGATGCAGGTCTTACAAGTTTTTGAAGCTAATGATCTATTCCAATTTTTAAACTTTTTACTGTTTTGTTTTGTTCGATGTTTTTTCTTTTTCCTTAATGTTATTTGCATTGTAAGCATGCCTCTAAGCATGATGAATCAGTACCAAGTTCCTTTTCTCAGGAGCATCTAATTGTGCCAGAAAAATGCATCACATTTTTCTGTGTTATGGACTGCTACTCACTAGGGATTCTAAGCTTTTTATCATCAATTTAATTTCACTTAGAGCCATAAACGGAAGTGTGGCAGGAGTCCTGTCAATAAAAGACCAAATCTGCTGATTTGTGTCTCTGAAACCTTACATTTCAGTAAAATGCCTTTTGAGAAAAACAAACAAACAAATGGCTTCATGAACATCATATATTTCTGTTAATTTGTTTATTTTTACTGTATATTTCAAGCTAAACAAAAACTGTCGCAAGTTGGGAAATTCCATAAAGTCAGTACAGGTTTCTCATTAAGTGTGTCTGATTGACATATTTTGATAAAATTAACTGGAATTGGAGGGGGAGAGGACTCAATGTGTTGTGCTTCTAGGAGAGTATAGAACATCTGTGAGCACTGTGTCAGTGCATCCCAAATTCTTTGAGATTATTATAAAATAGAGTAGCACCTATTAACTGCATCATATAATACTAATGTCTAAAGAGTTAGATTAGCTTTCAAGACTCCTAATATTTGAGTTTTTAAAGAAGCTGATAAATATACAAGTTGGAATAACAGTCAGTACAGCGTATCATCATTAAGCAGCAGCACTGTAAAGTTTAACATCTGTTCTCAGTGAAGATAGCTGGAATTACCGCTTTTTATAATTATTTCTAAAACTGTTTCCAAGTGGGTCACGAATTATTGTAGATACTTGGAATTTTTTCTTGTTTTAGAAAAAGCTATCAAAATGTACATAGTCTTTAGGCCTTTTGCCTACCTTTTGTATTGGATCGGATCTTGAAAGTACAAAATGAAACACAACACTCTCTTATGCAAGAGAATCCTGTAAACTGTTGGAGGCATAAGAAAGAACATAAATTGTGGTTTTTGATGAAATTTTGTATGCATGCAGTATTTTTAATCTGTTTTTGAAAGAATGATCTTTGGATCTTGCTTATAAAGTAGTTAGGTGATTCCTGTAGTTAAAATAATCCAAAAGCACTTAGCGTACAAGGCTCTAATTTCTTTATTGCAAGCTGTAGTTTTCAAGAATGCTAAATGCATTGCATGCCATAAGCCTTTTCGATTGCTCATTAGTGAATTGTAATTTCACACTTCATTTAAAATATTCTTAAACATTCTCTCACAGTAAAAGGTTTCACACAGTAATTAAGAGGCCCAGTTAACAAAGTCTGAGAAGTCTGATTCCCTCACGGGGAATGATCTTGCTGAATTGTAGCATTTCAATTAACATGTTGAAGTTTGCCAAATATAAATTCTTTGTCACTGTGACCCAAAATTGAATGATGAAATACATAATAATTTTTCCTCTCAGGAAGGACTAATAAAAATGTCTTTTTACCTCTCTCCCTGAACAGATTGATGATGAGCTTTTTAATCCAGATTATGTAGAAGTTGATCGAATATTGGATTTTTCACGTAGCACAGATGATAATGGAGAGGTAAACAAAACTTTTAGTGAATTTATAATCATATAGATGCTGTTTGAAATGTGAATGTATTAAACATTTCAAAAGCTACCAGTGTATTAATAATACTGCAGAAATAATACACTCATGCAGGTAATACAGGATTTAAGTTAAAGTTGAACGAACCTTGTTTAAATATCATATTAGTTCTCACTTTATTTAGAGTGTCTATTGCAGAAGAGATCCATATTTGCCTGTTTCTTACTCTTTAATAACTTGCTCTGCAGAAGTCTTCCAGGAGGCTGCTGTTTGGTCCTGGCAGAATAGAAAACTGCACTGACAGTTACAGTGTTTCCATATTGCTCTCTCAGTGAATGGTGGTGTTTGTGTTGCCTGCCGAGAAGTTTTTGATGATGCTGTCAAGGCAAAACAGTTGACTGTTAAAATGTGTGGGAAATCAGAAAAATTGTAACAGTTGAAAAGCAAATACTGTTTTACTTCTTAGTTTTTAGTTTAACTTTAGTTGCTTCAGATGTAGTGTTGAGTTTGTTTGGCTGGTAAGCCTACATTCTCCACCTTCTAGTATTACTCGGTTAGCTTGTCAAGGTGTCAATCTGCTGTTTCCTTATCGTTTTGGTTGATTAGACATTCAGATCTGATAAAGCTTTTTGAATTGTATCAAACCTGCAGATTTTCTATTAAATAAGGTTATACTTGTATTCTATTTGAATTGTGATATAATCAAGTTTTTGTCTTAACAAAGCCTGTAACGCATTATCTGGTGAAATGGTGTTCACTTCCTTATGAAGACAGCACTTGGGAGATCAAGCAAGACATCGACCAAGCTAAGATTGAAGAGTTTGAGAAACTGATGTCTAGGGAGCCAGAAATGGAGCGTGTGGTAAGAATTGTCTCCATATAGAGGATTTTATTTGAAAATAGTTAAGTAATGTGGTATTTCAGAAACCACTAATGGAATTTGCTGTATTTGAAACAGGAGCGACCTCCTGCTGATGACTGGAAGAAATCAGAGAGTTCCAGGGAGTATAAAAACAATAACAAACTCAGGGAATACCAGTTGGAGGGAGTAAACTGGCTTCTTTTCAATTGGTACAACACGTAAGTATAATACTGCTTACTGATGCATCCTGCTTGGGGTAGGCTTTTATGGTTTATTTGAAACAATAACCTTTTAAAGTAACCTTCTAAGGCAAGATTTTAGAATTATTTACATGTCTTATTTTTTGCTGCTGGAGTCAAATACAAACAAATTTTGGGTAGAAAATGTAATATTACTCAATTGTAGATTCTTGCGGCAAATAATTTTCTGTATTTGTGTTCATACACACTCATGCTGCCCCTTCCTCCCCAGTGTAAATTTGAGATCTACATAAAATGGCTATATCTGTGCTTATAACATAATGAATTATAACATATTTAAAATGCCAGAAAGATTGTAATGTCTCTTCAGTATAAACTTGCCATCCCTATTTTGTTCAGTTCAGCTCCTTACTGATTTTCTTCATTTTAAAGAATAAATGAATCATTCAGACTTATTTATTATTGTTTTCAGGCGAAACTGCATTTTAGCAGATGAAATGGGGTTGGGAAAGACTATCCAGTCCATTACGTTTCTCTATGAGATATATTTGAAAGGAATCCATGGTCCTTTCTTGGTTATTGCACCATTGTCCACAATTCCCAACTGGGAAAGGGAGTTCCGCACCTGGACAGAGTTGAATGTGGTTGTGTATCATGGGAGTCAAGCAAGCCGACGGACCATTCAGTTGTATGAAATGTATTTCAAAGATCCACAGGTAAAAATTCTTCATGATCGCTTTTTTCCTTCTTCAATTTATATATACTGCTGCTAATTAATTTAAGCATAGATTGGGATTTTAGTACTGGTATGGAAGGTTTTGGCTAATTATGAACTATGTCCAATTAATAGAGAGAGTACTTTTTAATGATAGTCAAGAGATAGGGATAGGGAGAGACCAAGAGTTTCTGAGATGGTGCCACTCTTACCTTAAAGTGGTTCAAGACGGAAAGGACCTTAAAGATCACCAAGTCACTTGTCTTGTCCTTGGTGTGGGCTGGGACAGCTTCCATTAAACCAAGTTACCCAAAGCCCCATCCAGTCTGTCTTTCAACACCTCCAAGAATGAGATGCACACAGCTTCTCTGGGAAGCCAGTTTCAGTTCCTCGAAACCCTTACAGTGAAGAATTTTTAACTTTCATTTTTTCCTATTAGGTTTTAATTATTTTGCATTCCTGAGGAGAGCTGGCAGAAAAGGTTCTTAGTGGAGAAGCTACTTTAATTGGAACTAAGCTTAAAAATCTATCTTTGCCTACCCTTCCAGGAAAAGTCCAGCTTGCAGGAATTAAACTTGTCATTGCCTCTTTATCAAATTGTATATGTCAGATATATTTTGAATCCATGTTAACTGAACTCATCTTGAATAGTTCTTACAAGAAATGAGAATGGGTACAAAAAAGACTGGGAGTAAAACTAGAAAATTATTTGAAAAATGAAGCTATAATGTGCCACAGATTTCTATACTTAAATACATGGCTTTGCTCAGATTAAGTAAACAGGATTGGGGAAAAACAATGCGCATACACTGAATGCAATTACAAACCAGCTTAATCTTCCTCACTTAAGAGGAAGAAGAATGGAAATTCAACATGATTTGCTGTATTGTGGAGTATTATTCCAGCTGTTTAAAGAAGTGATAGTGGTGAAATCAGATTTAGATTTTCTGTAAAGCATTTGATTTTATGTCACTGGGTGTTTTGATTAATAAACTAGAATGATATAAAATCAATATAGCACACATTAAGTGGATTTAAAACTGGCAAACTGATATTTCTCAATGTAATTGTAAATGAGAAATTATTTGCATTTCCAACATAGTTCTTGAGGGGTTGGTTTGTGTACATGAGCCATGTAACAGTTTTATCAATGACCTGAAAACACAAAATCATTGCTGAGGAAGGTTTAAAATGATACAAAGATGGGGATAGTGGTAAATAATTAACACAGTTCACAGATACAGAGCAAACTCTATTACTTAATAAATTGGATCCAAGCTAACAATACTCATCTAAATATAGAACTAATTGTGGACAAGGAATGGAGATGATAGTAGGGAGAGCTCAGTTCTGGGAAGGCTGTAAGGCAAACACAGATCCTTTATTTGTCACAGCAAACCAGTTAAATACTTGCAGTATAAAGACTCTGGGTGAAAAGGCTAGTGGCAGTGTAAGCATGCAGGAGGGAAGAAACCTATATTAAATAAAGAGTTACAACATTCTTCTTTGTATCAGTGATGTAGAGGGTAGTCCAGTTCTGCCTGGTTCTCCCTTTCTGTCCTCAAAGAGAGTTGAATAACAGAGTTCTTAGAGCAAAGTTACAAGGGTGTTGTGGGATAGAAAATATGGCTTTATAGAGAAAGAACTGATTTAAAACATTTTTGAAGGTGGTGAATGTGGCACCAATTGGCTGCTTAAGGCCAAGCAGAAATAGGGAGAGAGTACTTTTTAATATAGAAGAGCACATAGTAGTTAGAGGCTACATGTTTGGCCTAGGAAATAAACGTTTTCTCAGCAATTTATTAAAGAAACTTTCAAATAAAAATAATATATGCTGTTGTATTGATTTCAATAATGGTGCTGTCCTGAGGTCTAATATCTTTTATTCCTTACAATGATAATTTCATTCAGGTTCTTAGCTAAATGCAAATGATCTGGAATTTATTTGTACTTTCTAATTTTGGAATTATTTCTTATCAGAAGTATTTTGTATCAAATTTTAAAATGTGGATTTTTGCAAGTATTGTCTGTCCTGAAGTATTTCCAGTGTTCAAAATCGTGTATGTTCATTTGTTACTTAATTGGTGCTTGTTCTCAGCATGTTCTTCCTCGTAGGATGCAGCAATTATATTGCTGGAAACCTGAAGGAATTTCATGAAAAAATTCTGGGTTTAGTATTATTTTGATAATATAATTCCTTTGATCTAAAGACAGTGTAATGGGTCTAAACTAAACTAAAGGCTTCAGGTACAAAAAGTTTTGATCCTTCTGTTGCCATATTCTTAACTTGCCTCTTGTAATGACCATGGGAGTCATTTGACCCCATAGCGAGTAATGATAACTCATGACACAAAAAAATATAATTTTCTGCTAGCTTTGCTCCCTGAACTGGCTTAAGAGGAGAATCAGACAATTGCCATGGTTAAGGATAAAGGAGAAATGGAGTGAACTCATCCCTTTAGTGGTGGGTAGTTAGATGTCATGAAATCACCTTCTGCATTCCATTCTTTGTAAGACTGTGTCAGCTTTGAAATACATGATAGAAATTGAATTGTGAGAAAAAAATCTTCATGTTCTGACAAAAAGAATCCCTATATAGTGTTCAGTTTGACGTTCTCTAGAATACGATCAGTGGGAATAAGATGAGGCATGAGAAGGGACCGAAAGAAGGCAGGCTTTGGCAGTATCATACCCATTTCCCTTGCCAAACACATCAACCCAGACATCTTTGACTTTTCAGGTCTTAACACAAGAAGAAGTCTTTCAAGCTGAGCTGTTTGTCAGAAAGGCAATTAAACATTGTGAAAGTCTGAGTGGATTAGAAGGGCAATAATAGGAGAGCGAGCACACATTAAGAACCACCTACCTCATGTGCAGTAGTGTGATTTTCCAAGTTAAGTTGTGAAAAGCTAGAGAGTAGTCAGTAACAAAATAGATTCCTGCAGTAGTATAATTTCAACACTGTGGACATTCCCTTAAAATCTCTTCTCATTTTACTGCCTGTGAGGGTCACTTAGGGAAGCCTGTTCTGATGTTCTTAAACAGGATAACTTGAGTCCTCTGGAGGCCTTCCCTGCTTGGAATATCAAATAAAGCAGTTGCTTTTTTTGGTAGTATTCTATATCTGAGAGAGTTCTGCTGTAAGATCAGAAAAAACTTTATGCCAAATGATATTGATGTGAGAGCCCTGCAAAAGAGATGACTTGTTTGTCAGAGAAATCTATTTTGCCATATAATGAACACTTAAAAAGAGAAACCACCTGTCTACAGAAACAGAATGCCTTGTTCTTAGTTGATTTTAACTAAAAATAATGCTATTGATATTTAGGACTACTACTGGCTGATCTGGTTTGTTCCTTTTGGTCTCAGTAGATGTTGGATTCAGAATTTATTTCCTTGCCTATGTAGTTTTCTTTCTTGCTGAGAAGCTACTGAGCAATGAACATGTCATCAGCATGGGATTACCTCAGATTTCTGTAAAGAATGACAAGCATATGTCTGTAATTCAACAATATGGACTTTGTCTTTCACTGAAGATGACATCAAATTGCTTCTTACAGAATGGCGGTGACTTAGTTTTCCAGAAGCCTTGTAGCTGTAATTAGTTAACATTCACATTTCTTGCATCTTTTGTGTTGTTCCTGAGAGTGTAGTCTGAGGCTGGTAGGGAAAGACCATAATAATTTTTCATGGTTCCCAATAGTGGAGTGCACACCGTTTTAGAAGTCTACTTCTTACAGGAAGAACACATTCAGTTGATCTTCTCAGTTTGTAACTGCTAAGAGGTAATACCACAAAACATAACATAACTTTTGTATTCATGTCTAATTGTTGCACTTACCTCTGTTGCTTTAGTTACTTGCAGAAAAATTTCCCCAACAGAACAGGAAACTGATCCTTGTTAGGAAAGTTGATTTCCTCAAATGGAAGAACTTCTCTGAGTGAATGTGAAATTCCTATGGTTCAAACATCAGAGAACCTCATTTGGATGCTACACTGCAGCTAGATATACCGATTCCTTGTTGCCTAAGAATTTACCTGTGACAATGCTATAGGTCAATTTTCTGATTGTTTTTTCATTTAAATTTCTCAAATATGAGAAATACAATAGCATTAAAATAATAGGATTACTTAGGAGTTTTCCCCATGCTTCGCCAAGTGTTGGAGGCCTGAGACTATTGAAATACATGATCATTCACCTTTGAAGTCTTGGAGAGCTCTTGGAACTTTCTGTTTGAATTGGTTGGATGTTCTTCAGTACAAAATTGGACTGACCTTCAAATAATGTGAGCTCTTGTGGCAAGACCACTATGCATATTGTAAAGTGAGATTTAGAGAGCTCTAATTTTATAATCAAGGATCAGTCTTAAGATTTTTGCTTCACCTGGATATGCTGCTTTAGGTAGTGATCATTTATGAAGAGCACTGTTTGCCATGCAGTTGTGAGGCTGCTTATGTAAGTGTTTTCCATTACCTGGAAAGAATCTCCTGGTCTGCATTCTTGTATTTTCACAGTTACATCTGGATCATGAAAAGGTTGTAGCATTTCAGTTTCTTGGTGAAGTTGCCAACTTGGTGTATATCAGATTTCCAGTTGTTTTATTGAGTCAGTAGCCATTTCTGATTCCCACAGTTTGGAGAGGATTATATGCAGGTCATTTATAAAAGGATTCAGATTTGCACATGTTTAAAGGAAGTAATAGGCACTTAATGTAAAATATGTGTTTCTTTTAAGATGTGTTTAATATGCAACCTACAACACAGTCCTGTGTTGAAAATCTAGAAGGGTTTTGAACTTGAGTGAGGCCTATCCTTAGAAACACAGTGTTCCTGTGCAGACCCAGTGCCACTGAAGATACCAAATTTTCCTTTGAGCAGCATTGGGAAGAAACATAGCATAATATCAGAAAAATGTTAATTTCAGGATCCTGAGAAAAGTTTGAAACAGAGTCTTAACATCAGCCATGGAGAGAAGACTGTCAGCTAAACAAACAGTGAATACATCAAGTGAATCATCCTGTTGAGCTTTCCTTGATACATATTTATAAAAGAATATATTCATGTGTGTACATGTGTACGTATGTATGGGATATACATTCTCTATTTGAGAGCTCAGAAGTTTATTTCCTTTTGGTGCTGTTTAGTAGAATTGTAGGTGTAAGTTTATTTCCTATCTATATGGAGCAAAATATTCTAATAGTCATAAAAATGAACCTTTAATGTACTTTTGGATTTGGGAAGACCATCAGATAACTTTGATTCAGTACAAAAAAGAAAGTTCTCTTGACAAAGTCTGAAAACCTTATTTGAATATTGCAGCAATGTGTTAATACTTCAAGGCATTAGTATAATCCATATGAAGTATGACTGAAATACTTGTACAGCAACTTTGTGATGAATATGCAGTGATTCTGTGGGCCTTTTCGGAGGATTAAAATAATAGCTAGCATGAAGCTAGTAATAAATATTTGTATTCCCTCATTGAGTCATCGACTCATGATCTGATCATGTTAGCTCATGATTTACTTTACATAAAATGTCTTGCCAGTTGTACTGTTCTGTATTTTTAAAGGGTGAATTTTGAAGATGAAGCAAACCTGCTTCCTTTCTTTACCAGGGAGTTTAACTTTTACTGTTCTTCTTAGGGTCGTGTGATAAAGGGGTCTTACAAGTTCCATGCCATTATCACAACATTTGAAATGATCTTGACTGACTGCCCAGAGCTGCGTAACATTCCATGGCGTTGCGTGGTTATTGATGAGGCCCACAGGCTGAAAAACAGGAACTGTAAGCTTTTGGAAGGACTCAAGATGATGGACCTGGTCAGTGTGTACATCTTTTATGTTTATGATTTCTGTATTTTTATTACCCCGATTTATGTTTTCATCACAAAGTAAAATGAAAGATTTTATTCCTAAGTAAAATCATCAAATGCTTAGAAGAATGAGGAAATGCAGATTTTCAAAATACTATGAAGCTTATGTATACCTTGAATTATGTTGTACTGATGTTTCATAAGTCTTCATGGGTCTAGACTAAGAATTATATAGATGCTATTAAAGCAATCAAGATAAATTTGTTGCCTGCTTTTTCTTCTTTCATACTCTGTAGTCACTAATTCATATAGACCTTTATTTAAATGTATATTGTGGATACATGTGGGTTGTGAAGTTAAACAACTCTGTATTAATGTCATCTCCTGTCTTAATTTGTTGCAAGGAGCTTCTTTCAGACTGTTTAGGGAAAGGAGAAGCAAGTTGGTTTCTGATGCTTACGTAAATATGTATTACAGTAAGGTGTATTTTGTGCACATAAGCACACTCAGAAAAGTAAATTCATGGTTTTTGAAGATATTTAGCGCTTATAAGACAAAATTTTTGGAATTTTTTTCTTTTAGCCTAAAGGAAGATGGGGGAGGAATACTGTCAAGTTAATGCGTGGAATTCAAAAGGTCTTTTCTGATAAGGATAGAGACATAAACATTAGCTTACACAAGCACCTGTAGGTCACTTTTGCTTTTTTTTCCTGTTTATTAAACAGTGCTTTTTCTTAAAGGGGTCTCAAGGCTTGAAATTTTGCAGAAATTCTCCATACAGTACGCATGTAGGAATGCCTATAGATGGTTAGGTATGGGACTTCTGATTTAGTTCTTCTAAAGGAATGTCAGGATGCTAGTTAGAAATGTATGGAAGAGAGCTATATGTTGTGTGCAGGAGAAGCAGCAAAGATGAGATTCACATACAAAAGGGAGAAAAGGAGATAAATTTGTTTATTTCCTCATTGAAAATTAATTTAGATGAATACCTAGGCAACTATTTCTTAACCTTTCAGGAACATAAAGTGCTGCTTACTGGAACCCCATTGCAAAACACAGTAGAAGAACTATTTAGCTTGCTTCACTTCTTGGAACCAGGTCGCTTCCCATCAGAAACCACATTCATGCAAGAATTTGGGGATCTGAAAACTGAAGAACAGGTAAACTTCTCCTCCTGCACAATCAGTTTTTTATTTAGATATTGTGAGTTTATCCATTGTATTATACCTGAATTTCATTACTGATTTTTACAAGTAATAACAATTTCTATTTGAAAGACAACAGCAGTTTTTATCCCTGTTTTTTGGTCTAGTTTCATTTTGTTGAGGTTTTTTTGCTTCTGACCAGAAGTAATTTTAACTCATCACTGGTTCTTTTAATCCTCGGTCCACTGACAAGCAGAAATGGGAAGGTACCTTCTGGTTAAAATGTCATGTTTAAAAATGTGTGGGGGGTGTCTTGTCTGCTTCTAAAATTGCTTGTTTACTCCAAAAGAATTAACTTGTCAATCGATGTTCTTAAGCATCAGTATCATAGTGGGAGGACTGTCCTCTGTAACATCTGTGGAGTTAACATCTGGAGGTTCTACCTGTGACTTGTGTTGAATAAATTTCAAAAGCACTTTTGTAATTTATTGTAGCAAGAGGCCATTAAATGGAAGAAAATTTGTTTTTACTGACTCAGGAACAGTTTTCTTAAGCTGTCCAATAAAAGAAATGCTAAATCAATGGAAAAATTAAAGGCTCTCACAGTGCAATGTGTTTTAGATCTAAAATATGAAAGTTTCTGATGATCAACTAACTATAAAATTTAAAATTCTGCTTGTAACAGCCAGATGACATTAACACTAGGAGTTAACTGTAGCATGGCATCTTAATTTGTCCTTATGATAACCTAACTTCACGTTTTCATGCATTTTTGTGTGGAGTTATTTTTGGTTTTGTCTGAAAATTCAATTTCTGGTATTTCTCACTTTTTTGAGTGCTTGAATTTGTAAGGTTTCTTTGAGAGTAACTCTCTCACAGGTAGTAGTCTAAATGACATAAAGGCTCTCCTCCCAGCCCCTTACCTTCTGGAAAAATCATAGCATGTCCTGGAGAAATCATAGGATGTATTTCCACAGATCGTGCAGGCAGTTGCATGTCAGTCAGGCTGGACTCTGACCTGATTGGAAACCAGCCAAGTCTGATCCAGAAGCCGTTTACTCCTCATCATATAGTGTTTGAACTGGAGTTAATATATCCTGACTCTCAACATAGCTTTTGTCTGGCCAGCTCAAAACGCCAGCAAAGCAAAAATGTTTGAAGGCCATACATGGAAATATTATTAAAATAATGCCATCATCCATGAGCAGAGTTGGTGGCTGGATTACTTGGACTAACAAATTTTGGAAGAAGTACCTTCTCTGCCAACACACCATTAGATATTTTAGAATTTGATTTATCTTTCCAGTGATGAGAGATATTATGAGGGTGCTCTATTCC
The DNA here is from genome assembly GCA_013400935.1 of Turnix velox. NCBI lineage: Eukaryota > Metazoa > Chordata > Aves > Charadriiformes > Turnicidae > Turnix > Turnix velox. The sequence goes on along the minus strand of VZTY01023289.1, from coordinate 653,155 downwards.
TTGCAGGTTTTTTTGTTCATCTCTCTGTCCTAATTTATGTTCTTTCTCTTAAAGTTGCTTTATCTAAGAGAATGATGTGAGTTCAGGAGAAAGTATGTTTTGTTAATGTTTCTGCTATACAGCTCTGTATTGGGCAATAATGACTCATTTCAGTAAATTTATCACTTCTTCCAACACTGAGATGATTTGGTTTTTTAGAGGCAACCTAAAACAACCTAAATGCTAGTCTTTGTGAAATATTCTTGGGCTTTTTATGTCGTGAGTCTTCACAAAAACTTGAAAAATTTAGTAAATTCTTTTGGAGGATGATGGACATTTGCTCCCCTTCACCAATATTTATGACATGTCTTAAAATACATTCTTCAAAGCCCGAAGAGAGAAGTGGTCGATGTGTTAAAAATTTACAGAAATAAAATACTTTCATTTTGAAACCAGGCCTAAATATTTTTCTTCTTCAGTGCACATCAAAACTAAGGAAATATGACAATAATTAGAATCAGATACATGAGGGAAAAAAAACCAGCATTAAACACTGTTTAGTGGTTAGAAGTTAACTGCAAAACTTGATGTTTCAGATTTGCTTGTATAGCTGTGCTTATTTAGGTTTAGCTTTGCATGACTGGTGTGCAGTACTGTCCTTGTCTAGAAGAATAGTTCTAAGTAGAAATCTGCTTAATAACATTTACTAAAAGTTTAGACACATATATCTTGCTGAGGTAAAAAGGAAAGATTTTTTAGGAAAGTGGGGTTTGTTTTTTTTTGCTTTACAAATGCGCTATACTTGTGATCTGAGGTAGGAAACAGTGGATTTAAGAAATATAATAGTGTAATTAAAGACATATAAAAATAAATACTTGAAATTGTACAGTTTTCAATTCAGTTATTTATTCAACCTCTGTTTCCTAGGTGCAAAAACTCCAAGCTATTTTAAAGCCTATGATGCTGAGACGTCTCAAAGAGGATGTAGAAAAGAACCTGGCCCCCAAAGAGGAAACCATCATTGAAGTTGAGCTGACAAATATCCAGAAGAAATACTATCGTGCTATTCTTGAAAAGAATTTCACATTTCTTTCCAAGGGTGGAGGTCAGGCAAATGTACCTAATCTTTTAAACACTATGATGGAACTAAGAAAATGCTGCAATCATCCGTACCTTATTAATGGTAGGTGTCCTATCTTTCTGATTCAAGAGATGGTTGCAAGGAAGTTCAGTAAATTAATAATTGTACTCTAGTATGTCTTTATGCATTTATTCTATGTAGAAAAGAGAGATAATGTTTTAGATTCTCTTAGGATTGGATATCTGCTAGTTAGGACTGCGTTGCTTTTGAAGACATCTGTGCTGGTTTTTTTCCGAGGCATTTTAGCCCTGACAGACTTATTGTTGGTATTATTGAGTTTTCCTCTCTCTTATTTCTGAGACACTGATACCGGTCATCGTGCACCTTGTTATGTGCTGCCATAAGTATGACAATCATTTTCTTCAGAGTTAGAGTTAATGCTCTGAGGAAAGAAAATAGGTAGTAGCTCTGAGATAGTAACTTAAAATTTCTGAACAGGAGTTGTGATGTAAGAAATGGTCATCAGGTATACTTTATGGCCATGTTCATTTTTCTGATTTAACTAGTCAGATATGTTTGAATGACATATGACACAATGACGAATACCCTGTTTCTGTGTGATCAGAATTACCTATGTCAGATACAATGTGGTGAGCCAGCTACCTGCTGCTGTCTGAAATATGCTTTACTGGATGGCTGGGTCAAATCAAACCTTCTCTTTGAGGATGTAACACAAGCCTCTTAGGCTTGTATTCTATTGGGTTCTTCCTTCCCAAGTTCATATATATACACTGTGTATAATTTATGTTGTCTTAATGCTGGTTATAAGCTTCACAGTGAAAGATGGTTTCGTTTAAGAGCTATATACTTTTTTTTTTGGTATGACTTCCGTATTCCAGTGTTTATGTTTGGTTTTTTGTTTGTTTTGACATTTCTGTTTAACTGATTCACAAAATGACATCTAATTATATGTCACGTACAAGTTATCATTCCAAAGAGTCAATGCAGAGTTGTTCCAAAGTACCTCAACACAGCCATGCTGGTGAGCTGCTTGGTTTCTAAACTCAGATAAGTGTACAGTAAAGTAGCTTTATGGTCTAGCTGGACGTTTTGCTTGTTGGTTGGTTCTTTGTTTTAAGTTAACCTATTTTATAAATAATTTTGCCAGAAAATAGTTCAGGGTGTTCAAATTGTGAGCTTCTGACCTTAATGCTTTTTCGTGGTTTTCAGCTAGTTCTAAACTTGCCAATATTTTTCGATGTTTCACGTTTTCTAAAAGAAATACAGTGAGTAGGACTTTCAGTGTTGCCTAGAACAGTGAGTTTTTTCCTCAGAAGTGTTATGTCATTTAGTGGCTGTTAGAGACTGCTGAAATCCAGGTGACTATCTAGAGAATTTATGATGGGTTTTGGTGACTACATGTTAACCCTAATAAGGAGAGATGGGGTTGTCTCTTGAGTGCTTTTGCCTTTATAACATATTGGTGACTTTTGGACATTTGGAATTGGTTGATGTCATGCAGCAGGATGGCATATGGGTCAAGCCTTCAGATTTGAAGGAAAAATAAATAAATCCTGGCTGTTACTAGTGTGGAGGACAGGATTAAACAAATACATCCTTTGTAACTCTAGGCCAGAAAATAGTCTTACGTCTGTAGTTATCTGAGCCTGAGATTTTGTTTTGTTGCTCAGTAATTATCTTTGTACTGGCCTAAATTTATTGTAGCTCTACCAAGAGATCTTGCAGTGCTAGTACATAATGTTATGTGACATTCCCCTGAAGTGTGATTTGCTGCAGCATCAGGTTCTTGAGATTTAACTGATTTTATCAAGTTGTCTTTTAATCCTCCTTGTTTTCTTCCAAGTTTATGGGTTTTGTGAGCAAGCAGTACTGTGCGTGTATTTGAATACCCAAGCAGAACACTGTATGTTTTGTTTTGCGCAGAAGTTGCTAACAGGTGGTCTAGGTAATCTTCGGTTGAGAGCCATAGAAAGTTTATACAATTGAATTACTATCTGATGGTTGGATATGGAAAGGGTCTTAGTTTGTTTCTTCTTTGGTAGATCTGTTTTGTAGCGGGAAGAATGGTGATCTCCTGAGGCTATCTTTGAATAGAATTCTAGAGTGAGCTTTGGATATTCTCCAGCCAAGTTGGGCAAAGCATTGTATCTAATTTTTCTTAAAGCTGGACACTGTTTTCTCCCTAACAATTATTCTCAAGTGCTTGTACATAGTTTCTCTTTTTCCCCAGCTTGGGGAGTGCCTCTGTACTTATGATTCTACAATACTGGCTATTGGAAAGTTGTCTTGCTCTGTTCCTTTATGGTCTTTTGATGACTGGAAGCAACTCCCAATTAAAAGTGGAAGTGGGGGTTTCCCTGGTGGACCATGTGTATATTCACATACTTGCCTTTCAATCTCTTCTAAAATCAGCTGAGGTAGAAACTAATGTTACAGACCTTCAGGTACTACATCAAGAAACTTTTGGGTAACAGGCTATACTCAATCTACATCATTTAATGGTAATTGCAGCTGAAATAAAAAAGACTAGACATTCTCTTACAGGGCTTAGCCTAGGATAGGTTTATTGAAAGAGCATATTATTTAAGGTCATGGAAGTGGGGCTTGCTGAGACCAAACTTTGATACTGGTTAGTGGGTTTATTATGGTGTACTTGGCTTAGGTTGTTTGCTGTTGCAGATGCTGAGTTTGCAAACTGGTTTACTTCATAGTAGCTAAACTTTACATTTGGGTACCTTAGTTAAGTAAGAAATAAATAATGCAACCAAGAGAGATCAATGAAGTTGCTCTGTGTGAGCTTCCTGACAGCCTCCTGTTATCCTGAAATTGCCTGTTTGTCTGAGATTCACTATCCAAAATTCTACCCAGTTTGAGATGCTACTGAAAGCAACTTGGAGAAATGTCTTACTGTACTGTTTTCAGATGGGTTTATTTTTCTTATGTGCAAACCATTCAAATTGTTAACATTTGGAATAGGAAATTCATATAAGGAAAAAGCAGGGCTATAAAACTGCCCTTAAGTGTGGTCACTTCTTGAGTCCATCAAACTATGTAAAAGGTAGAAGGGCATGTGTATTGAGTAACACAAAGCTGTCAGGCAGATTGCTTAGGGTAGTATTTAGTTAAGGCACTACATTGCATTAGGCACTGAACCAGCGATCACACAGGGAGGGTGCATTTGCATGTTTGTTTACAGGCATCTACTTAGAACTGGGATATGAGAGAGCTGCTCAGCAGAAGCCTGGCATTAAGCTCTTGTACCCCTCCCCCAACCCTCTCACCTTTCCTTGTGTTATTCAAAAGCAGTGTTGAAGCTGAGCATTAGACAAATCAGAAATAAATTTCGAAGTACTTTTGTTTAAAAAACAACAGGAAAAAATACACAAAACCCATACCAAACAAAAAACCAAAAAAACCCACAGGGACTGAAAAAGATTACTCAAAAAAAGGAATTAATTTGTATGTGAAGTAAGCATCAGAAGATTTCTAATCTCTTACATAGCCAAGAATAGTAATACGATGACTATTAGAATAGCCCACTCTTTGTAGAAGAGACATCAAAATGTGGAATAAAAGCATGGGAGAGGTTGGAGAGACAACTTGTTCTTGTCCTGTAGTCTTCAGGTGATAAGCAGTAGAAGGAAATGTTTGCTGCCATGCATATCATTCACAGGCAATGGCAAGAAAGAGTTTATGACTAATTCTGGAAATATAGACAGTGGAGATAGCTTTGTCAAACTGAACAAAAAAAAAGCATTCAGTGAGAAAAGAAAGCTAAATAGAAGGTAAAATAATAATTTCACAGCTGCTTATTCCTCCTCCCCCCTGAGACTGGCTTTTTCATTGTTTAGATTTTGATTCTATAATTAATAATAGAAGGAGTGGGTCTAGGTCACTCATGTGTTTAAGCCTGGTTTTGGTTTTGGAGGCACAGACATCGAATGTGATTTTCCTTGTGGAAATGAGATATTTTTTCCTTACATGTTGCATTTAAGAAAGGACAGAAAATCCATTTAATCAGTTTGAATATGGATTATTTTTAATCTTTTAAAAGAAAGTTCAATAATTTACATACATCAAATAGTTATACAAATTCATTTAGGAAAGGATTTACTCCTGTTTAAAAGAGAGGACAAAAAAAATAGAGATTTTCAAAGTTAGTTTTTATTTATGCTTTATTTGTGTATCTGTTTGCTTTAAATTGAGGGTTAATATTTTTTATAAATGTTTATTCACCTAACGCTTAAAACATTGCTGCAGTTTCTATGGGGTATTGAAGGCGAGCTCATTGTCTATTAATAACCCCCTTTGCAGCACTCATGCCTTGCTGTCCAATCTTTGCAGGTGCTGAAGAGAAAATTTTGGAAGAGTTTAAAGAAACACACAATGCCGACTCTCCAGATTTTCAGCTCCAGGCAATGATCCAGGCTGCTGGCAAGCTAGTACTGATTGACAAGCTGCTGCCAAAACTGAAGGCTGGTGGCCACAGGGTGCTTATCTTTTCCCAGATGGTGCGCTGCTTGGACATACTGGAAGACTACCTCATTCAAAGACGGTGAGAACAACAATATAATACAATTCTAAATAAACTGTGCTTTCCTCGGTAGCCTCAGTATTTAACCTCTGAGCAATCCATATCGAGAAGAGGTGAAATTAAAAACATTTTACAGTATTTTCTGTCATGATGTGACTAAAGGGAAAAGCATACCCATAAGTTGCAAGTAATGAGATTTTTCATTTGGATGAATACAAAATGACTCTACATGGAGAACTTTAAACCTTAGTTTACTACTCAGTTAAATGTTTTTGTTGCTCTAGAGTTTTTTAGCTTAAGGTTGAATGTTTATTTCATTCCATGGAGTGAAGGTCTGTTACTTAGCAAAAGGCACAAAGCAGGAGACAAAGTAGTATGTCTTCTACTAAGTTAGTGGATAACAGAAACAGTGGATACAGGAATAGTTGCTCAGTTTGTCGTAATTATTTTGACCCCATAGTTGCATATTTTCCTTTTTAAAAAAATGCAAATTCTTGCAAAGAAACAATACCGTGGTAGTAAATTATCTTAATTTGTCTTTATTTTAGGTACCCGTATGAACGAATTGATGGCCGAGTGAGAGGCAACTTGCGTCAGGCAGCTATTGATAGGTTTTCAAGACCTGATTCTGATAGGTTTGTTTTCCTGCTGTGTACAAGAGCAGGAGGTTTGGGCATTAATCTTACTGCTGCTGATACCTGCATCATTTTTGATTCAGACTGGAACCCCCAAAATGACCTCCAGGTAATAATACAAGATATTATTTTAATGGAGGTTTTTTTGCCTTTCTGCTGTGAATTTTTCTTTTTTATGAGACAAAGTATCTGTTGTTCTTCTCTTAAAAGCTTAAAGATTATTGTTTATGTTGGAAGCAATAACTTTAAAATCCCTGTATTGATTTTTATTTTTCTTTCTTTTGCTACCTGTAACTGAGTATCTTGTTTTTTCATCAGGCTCAAGCACGATGTCACAGAATAGGACAGAGCAAATCGGTGAAAATTTACAGGTTGATAACAAGGAATTCTTATGAAAGGGAAATGTTTGACAAAGCTAGCTTGAAGCTTGGCCTTGATAAGGCTGTGCTACAATCTATGAGCGGACGAGAAAATGCTACGAATGGGGTGAGAATTAGTATATTAAGGTGCACAATCAACAAATGCTGTGAATGTGTAGGACTTTTCCTATTTGTTAGCATTTTAGCTAGAGAACAGTGGTTTTCAGATGGAGTATGGCACGTATTTTAAAGCAGGGTTAATTAAGGGCAAAGCTACATGAACTGGCTCAGCCTATCTAGTGGCTTGCTTATTGCCAAAAGTGGGCAGGTGGAGTCATGTTCCCTCAATCTTCATCCATTCTCATCATTCCACCTTTTATGCTATGTTGATTCTGGCAATTTTTGGAGTTGTTCTATTTGGCTTTTCCTCATGTAGCCTTTTTGCTTTAGACTTCTGTTTTTTTGATGTAGCTTTTTGTTAGATTAGGAAGTTAAATCTGCTCCCAGGAGGAGTTTAGAAGTCATCAGAAGCAAAGTAAAAGGATTCAGTGACAATCAATTATTAAATTATTTAAACCATTCATGTAACTTCACTCTAAGAATTTTGTTATTAGTATTCTTCTAAAGGTGACTTCAACATGAATATTTAATCGGCCAACTCCACATTATCTTAGTTTCAGCTCTTAAAATGCTAAATGAGAGGACAATCAGAATAATTGTGCTATCAGATGTACACATTGTCTGACGTCAAAAAAAATACCCAAAACCTTCTCTTGCATGTTACAGGTGCAACAGCTTTCTAAGAAAGAAATAGAAGATCTTCTTCGAAAGGGAGCATATGGTGCTCTGATGGATGAGGAAGATGAAGGGTCTAAGTTTTGTGAAGAGGATATTGATCAGATTCTCTTAAGGCGAACACACACAATCACTATTGAATCTGAAGGAAAAGGCTCAACATTTGCAAAGGTGTGCATTGACTGTCAGAGGAACGTTAATAAAATATGACCAGGGTAGATGGAAGTGATATTAAATTGCCATCTGTGCATTTCTTCAGTGTACTCATCTCACATATCTTCCTCTCAAATTCTGGGGTATCTGTATTTCCGGTTGTGATGGTTTCTTGGTTTACCTTTTTCTTTCTTGAAACTACTACTTTATAAATCCTAACTATTGCATGAAAATAGCTGCTGTTTGTAGTGTGCAGTGAGAAACCAATGCATATGCTTTTGCATTTCTAGGCCAGTTTTGTTGCATCTGGGAACAGGACAGACATTTCCTTGGATGACCCTAATTTTTGGCAGAAGTGGGCAAAGAAAGCTGAGCTGGATATTGATGCTTTAAACGGAAGGGTAAGAGCTTAGTGGTAATTTTTAGTATAGTTAAATTGCAGATATTCCCCTCTCCTAATCTACATTTTCACTTTCCTTTTAGAATAACTTAGTTATTGATACACCAAGAGTAAGAAAGCAAACCAGGCTCTACAGTGCAGTCAAAGAGGATGAATTGATGGAGTTTTCAGACCTGGAGAGTGATTCTGAAGAAAAGCCCAGCACAAAGCCCCGTAGGCCTCAGGACAAATCACAGGGTTATGCAAGAAGTGAATGTTTCAGGGTGGAGAAAAACTTACTAGTTTATGGGTAAGGATATTAAGCAGTTTAATGTAACAATTGTGGCTAAAGAACTGAAAATATGCAAATAATATGTACTAAATAACTCATAATTTGCTTGGAAATGTTCACATAATACCTTCCTGTGTAACCATTACCTCATTATGGTGTATACATACCAGTGAGATTTTAAGTCACTGTATATATAAGCAACTTATATATGTGTTGTTTAGATTAAAGTGTCTGAGTGTCTCACAGGTGACCATGAGCTCACTGGTAAGATACGTAGTTTTGTGGTGACAGAATATTTGTTTTTAGTTTCTCCTAGTGTAAAGAATTCCTGAGTTATGAATGTTGTAGAGAATAACAAAGAGTATTTGTAAAGAACAATGTTGTTGTGAAATCAACAGTCAGTCAACAGTCAGTCTAGTGATTTTCAATGTAAAATCTGGTATTTTGGCACCACTTAAGTTCTGCTATTTGATGCTTTATATGTTTTCCCATAGGATTTACCAAGTTGAATTTTATCTCTTTGCAAGCAAGTAGCTATCTGTGTTTGGCTGCTAACGCAGTGGGCTTCAGAATGACTTTATTTTAGGGAGCTGCATAAAACAGTTGCTAATAATGGATTTCAGGATCAAAATACAAACAATTTCCCAAATCCCATGATTCTAGGAATTGATTGAATTTCCTATTTGTGGTTTACTGGGGCCGTTAGTTAAACATATGTACTTTATTATTTTCAGTGTAGTTCAATTGCAGCTTTACGAGCAGTGAACTTATTGCCTATTCTGTAAAATAAATGTCCTTAACTCTTTGGTGCTGGTGACTAGGTTCCCTGATGTAACCTGTGAATCCAAAATATGGCCATTCTAGCACACGAGGTTCCAACGTGTTTGGTACTAGGTCTTGAATAGAAAGTCACAAACGAAAATACCGGTGCCCTGGGTGTTGTATTGAACATACTTTTCTTATAGCTGGGGTCGGTGGACCGACATCCTCTCACATGGGCGCTATAAACGTCAGCTGACAGAACAAGACGTGGAAACCATCTGCCGGACTATCCTAGTATATTGTCTTAATCATTACAAAGGGGATGAAAATATCAAAAGTTTCATCTGGGATCTGATTACTCCAACTGCAGATGGGCAAACTCGAGCTTTGGTTAATCATTCCGGTATGTCTATCACGATCAAATAATGATGCTAGTAAATAGGAAAGAATTGCTTCAGTCATGCTATGTATTTATTTTAAACTATAGGCATTCTGACATGTTGTAGGATCTTGTCAGATTTTATGACTAAGGTAGGCTTTGACTTGGACTGTGCTTAAAGGGAAAGTTTGTCTTTGAGACTTTGTAGCATATACTGCTCTTTCCTTTAAATCGGTTCTGAATAAATTTTCTCGCATAATTTTTAAGTGGCACCTACTGCCGGAGTTAATCTCTTTCAAATTGGCATAAAACAGAAAGCATGTTGCCTTATGGCTATTCAGATTCATGAAAAGTTTTACAAGAAATATTTATGTAACACCATTTTCTGGCTAACGCTCTGAATTTTAAAAAAATTCTCACTTAAATTTGCATGAAAGTTTTGGTTGATTATTATTTGCAGTTTTTTGTCCTGAATTGTAGTGCTGTTCAATTTTTGGTGGTTCTGTTGCTCATAAAGGAATTAATCCATCAATGATACTTAGCTTTAAATGTATGTTTGTAATTTAGTTTGGAATGAGAGCTTTTCTGTTCTGTTGTCTGAGAAATATTGGGGTTTTATGTAGGTCTGTCTGCACCAGTGCCCAGAGGAAGGAAAGGCAAGAAAGTAAAAGCCCAGAGTTCACAGCCAATGCTACAAGATGCTGACTGGCTCACAACCTGTAATCCAGATGTTTTGTTTCAAGAAGACAGCTATAGGAAGCATCTCAAGCATCACTGTAATAAGTAAGTATTAATAAATACTTAATTCAGAAGGGGTTGTGATGACATACATTTGTAAAGGCCAGAGATGCTTTTGGATATTTTAACAGAATGCAGGGCCATTTAATAGGATGTAAAGGCCATTATTGCTTTCAAGTTTGGGAATAATCATCTTAAGAGGAGGTATCTGGATACTTTTGTAAGCTCTTCATGACCAATCATTAAATGCTTAAAACCATTCTGCAGAAAATTGTTTTCTACTTACTAAATAAAGGTCTAGTCTTGAGGTGGGGGTCTTTTAACATTTGAAGGAAAGACTGCATCTCCTCACTGTCTATTTTTCTTAATGACTGGCTATCTTTAACAAGAGCCATTTCTTGTGGGTTCTCTCAGGCTGTTTTCTTATGAGTTCTGTTCCCTAAATATTAAACTCAAATGGCTAGTTCTTCATTTCTAGAATTTCATGTAGTAGTTTGCCTATATGTGGGTGTATCTCTTCTCTTTGTTCTTTTTCTCCCTTCCTCTTTTGCTCTCCACATTATACAGAATATTCCATCTTTCCTCTTTTGTTTGAGATAAAATTTCTCACCAAGCTTTCTTGTGTGAATCAGTGCCCTGATTTGGTTTTTTGCAATTCTAAACATGTTACTAAACTGAAAGACTTTGAAGACAAAGATCTTCTTTGTATTTTGATTTGGATGTCATGTTGTTTTCTTGTTGAGTGAATGTCTCTCAAGAGTCTCTTGTACTTTCTTTTAGCATTTGTTTTGTAATATCTTTTACGTCAGTTTCTATCCGCAGTGCCCTGGTTCTCTATCTCGGTTTTGCTTACTACAGTCTCCATTTACAGACATTGAATGTAACTCTTATACCAAAAATGTCTTAGTTTGGGTTTGGGGAGGAGGTTGCTTTCTTTTTGGGGCTGGAGGGTTTTGTTCTGTTTTTACTATTTTAAGTATTTCATTGTACATATACAGCATAGAGATGTAATGATGTGTTACTGAAAGGTCATTATTACTTTGTTTTAAATATATTGTGTTTTACTAATACTGTTTATTGAACAGAAATTATTGATTTGAAAAGTACCTGTGGCCTGTCAATAGGGGGTGTGATGTGAAGGAGGAAAGACATTTGAGGGGTTTATTAGCTCGTTTCCATATGCTAAATGAGCTTCACTCTCAGCTGAGGTAAACAGATACCTACAGAATAAGCTGTGTTCTGATTTTTTTCTGAACTGTTACTACTATCTGTTATTAAATTTCACTTGCTCTTAAAGGAATTAAATTCTAAATAATTTTAGTCTCTCAGGTAACATGTCTTCATTACTTGTTGTATCAGTAAGAGGACTTAAACTGGTTTTTAAAATATCGCTCCTGTAATAATGCAGAGAAACAATTACAAGGATAGGAAAAACTGATAAATTTCTGCGCAAGAATGTTTTCAGCTGATGTCTTTTCCCACCACTTCCCCCAGGAGTAGGTAAATTAATAGAAGCATCATGTTTAGCCCAGGTAAAATTGAACAGAGGTGGAAGTCAGTTAATAGTCTGTGTTAAATTCCTTCAGAAGGCAGCAGTAGTAAAACTTTCTAAGATCTAGTCCTGTCCATATATAATTTATGTGTTTTTTAATGGGTAGGACTCCAGAAATGTTCAGAGCCTCTTATTTTCCTGGTTTTCGAAAGTTGATGATATTTTTTTTTCCCCACTCCTTCTCTTTGGCTTGATGTAACAGCTGTTATTACTTAATACTAAAATGATAGAGACCCTCAACAGCTTATTTACATAGCCACACAGGGAGCAGGGACACCTTACTGGTTCCAGTTATCATGCATACAAAAAGAAGCATGTCTGACATGTTTTGAATTGCAGACATGACCTTCATTCAAATCCGTGCTCTTCCAAGGTTTGCTGGAACAACACGTGTAAGACTGGGTATTGCTCTCGTTGCATCAGATCTCTAATGAGGAGCTCTCAAAACTGGTGGTGGTCTAAATTTTTCATGCAAGCGGGTGATCAAATTACTGCCTCCCAGGTCACCCTAGCTGTTCCAGGAGCAGCAGCAATTCAACAGTTGCCGTGATGGATTTGGGTACAGTGAGAGGGCAGGCTGAATAATCTCCGTCTTAGCTGGTACTGATCTTACTTCATGAACTAGGCAGCAGGGGGTGCCCTGAATTGGGTAAACATAGGAGAGTAGGATTATTTTCAGGTGGATACTTTTCTACAGAGATGACCTCTTTTCTAGTCTCCTTGAAAAGCCAGTGTCTGCCATTCTCTCTGCTGCCAGCTTCAAGTGTAACCGCAACACCTAACAGCGCTTCCAACAACCACTGTAATATGGCAGAGATAAGGAAAAATAAACATGAGCAGCAAAGATTTTTCACTTCCTTACAGTGCTTAGGCTGTGCACAGGTGAAACTAAATAGCAGTTTGAACTAGAAAGAGTAAAAATAGTTAATATCTCCTAAGGGAAATGAGGGAATTTCCCCCCCTTCCCTAACTCTCGGAAGCAAAAAGTTGTATAATCTGAAAAACCTGACATTCCATATTGAGGGTTTATTGTAAGGTAGTAAAACCAGATTTTATATCTCGTTTATTCCTACAACTTCTGATGTGCTTCCAAAAATGGTATTAAGGCAGCAGCTGAGGAAATTTTATGAGATAATGAAGCAGAACAGTTACTGAAAGCCATCTGCTCAGTTGTTTACAAACTTGCTTCAATACTTCAGAGGCAGTGGTAGAGTACGTGTCTAAACTTCACAAGCTGCACTAGGTAGAACTAAATGAAATGCGCCAGGGCTGGGCTGAGCTGGGTCCCTCTCTGTGCAGTGTAAGCGGTTGCCAGGCAGGCCTGTTGGAAGCCAGCAGAAAGCACCACACAGAGGTGATTATGTGCCACCATCTGTCACGCTTCAAGCCTACCATACAGCATGGCTAATCAGCCTTGGCAGGATGATGGATGAACAGCAGCAGCTGCCAAAAGCCACTGTTGGCAAACAGTCCTGAAGTTAAGAACTTTTTCTCCCCTCTGCCTTCCTCTCCAGGGTCCTGCTGCGTGTCCGCATGCTCTACTATCTACGACAAGAAGTTATAGGGGACCAAGCAGACAAGATCTTAGAGGGTGCTGACTCAAGGTTAGTGCAAGTGCAGGTTTATTTTCTGCTTTATGACATTGGCTTTTATCAAGAACATGCACTGTAATAATGCAGCATTTAAACGTTGTCACACTGTATCTCTTAAATGTCCATTCTCAAGCAGCCTTATTAGTGTACCAAGCACAGTGGTTAATTTTCCTGGGGGAGGAAATGATGTGGGAAATGACAGATTTTCAGTCCTGCTAATAAAGGAGGACTAATTTGCCTCAATAAAAAAAAAAACCCAAACTAAAATCTTTTAAAAATCGTATTTGGATAACTGTTGTCATTCTGCTCCCAAAATAGCCTAAAGTTGGGGGTGGTTTTTTTGTGGTGTTTGTTTGCATTTTTTATCCATTCTAGTTATTTTTCAAGGTATTTTAGTTTGTGTTTCTATTTAATATTTATAGGATAGCACTTAGTTTGTTTTCTAAAAAAATCTTTACCCAATACTACTTTTGAGAATGTATATAATACTGTTTTCACAGTGAAGTAGATATATGGATACCTGAGCCATTCCATGCTGAAGTTCCTGCAGACTGGTGGGATAAGGAGGCAGATAAATCCCTTTTAATTGGAGTATTTAAACATGGTAAGTGATGTCTCACTCTGAACAAAACTGAGTTGTAAAGCTTTCTGTGTGTAGGACTGTTCAGTCATAATATTAACAAGTATTGTTCCAAAGAACTGTTGGCTTGTATCTCCCTTTTTTTCTTGCCTGCATTAAAAACCTAATATGAGCTGTAAATATCAGATGCTGTTTTTAAATGTTTGCAGAACATTTGAGAAGAAAACATTACTTTCTTGGCTTTAAGTAAAACAAAACCATATTTGTTTAAATAATAGCCAAATAGTAAGATAGATCTCCATAAACTTTGCTTCCAGCACTGCTTCACTTGCTAACTCTGCCAACCAGTGTCAAAGTGGACGGTGGGCTTAACCTCTGCTATTAATCTGTACAAGTGCCTCCTGGGCTTTGTTCCAAGCAATATTTCACAAATGTCAGTGTTGAGAACTCCCGGCTCCCTTGAGTGGGATGCAGCCTTGTTAACTTTGAAAGGCTGGGGATGCAGAGCTGGCATGATATATACAGTGAGCGATTCCTGATTATAATCCCAATTCTCTGGAGGTCGCAGAGGTATTCTCAGCAGCCCAGCCTGACTAAAGGGGAGAATGATGGCTTATAAAACCTTTCATGATTACAGTTTGGCTTGAGGCTCTACAGCAGTTAGGAGCAGTGTGTTGTAGTACAAATCCTAATTGAATTGTGCTGTTCTGCCTATGTACAGCAGCTCTATTTTGTGGGCTCAGCTGAGGCAAGTCTAGTCTAAAAATCATTTTCCTGCAGTGCACTGTTGGGATCTGCCATTTTCCATCTAGTCAACTTGGGCAGTAAAAAAGCAAACAGCAGTTTGAAAACCATAGAGGGAACAGTGTCATCTTACTGACATGCATCATCCTAAACCTAATAAGACAGGTTCGTTGGCCTTACGTATAACCCATGTATACAGCATTTTTGCAGCCTGCATTGAGGTTTCCAGCAGGGCTGGAGCTATAGAAAATGCATGTCTGTGTGTGTGTGTGTTTCCATTCGCATCTGCATGTTTTCAGGATGGAGCTCAAGGGTGGAGAACCACTGCCAATGTCATTTAGGATACTTCTTTAAGTTTTTCACATGTGAAATATTTTTATTTTACCTTATGAAGACATTAAATTGAATGCTTTCTTTAGCATCTACTATTTGTTACTGTTATTGATGTGAAAACATTTCTGTGCTGATGGAATTTACCATTATGAAAAATGAATGAAATAGTTCTTTCCATCATGGTGACAGCTCCTTTGCTTTATTTAAAAATAAATAAATGAATCTCGAAAATTGTACTTCTGCCTAAAATGGTTCTTTTCACAATTGGTCATAGATTTTTTAAAAAAAAATTTTTGCCTCCCACTCTGAATGCAGGTTATGAGAAGTACAATTCTATGAGAGCTGATCCAGCACTGTGCTTTCTGGAGCGAGTTGGCATGCCTGATGCGAAGGCCATAGCTGCTGAACAGAGAGGGACAGACATGTTAGCAGATGGCGGTGATGGGTAAGGAGAACATGAAAAAATTAATAAACTTTATCAGCATTGTATATGTTGGCATGAGTTCATGTGTCATATTTTGCTTACATCTCGCCTGAGGATCTGAAGTGATCATATGATGTAAAAAGTACATAGAATTGTTTACACAGTTGACCATGAAATATAAATGTGTAGCTTGGTACATGATGCTAATGGCTTTCAGAGCTGTTTTGCTTTTTTCCAGAAAAGTAGCCTCATCTTTAAGTACAATTTTTCTTAAACTATTTCTTTTAAATCTTTTATAGTGGTGAGTTTGACAGAGAGGATGAAGATCCAGAGTATAAACCGACGAGAATTCCTTTCAAAGATGAAATTGATGTAAGAACTTCAACTTTCTGTAATTACACACACACACATATACATATAGATGATTCTCCACGTTTGCCTTAAAATGTATAGTTCTTATATTTGAGAGCTTCCAGATAAACACACCTTACAAGGATTGTTTGCTGCTGTGTTTGAGAGATAACATATTTTTTTCCTGAAATAATAACACATGGTCAAAACTGAAAACTAAAATAACTTCTGTCTTCACTTCAAGGAATTTGCGAACTCGCCTCCAGAAGACAAAGAGGAGTCAATAGAAATACACTCAAGTAAGTCTATAGCAGAGAATATAAAGGCAAAAATGGGCCATTTGGAGAAAGGTGGACTTACTTATTTGCCACATGAGGAGACAGGCTGTATTTTGGGAAGACATCACAATAAACTTTCTCTTGATTATTCTCTTCATGCTTCACATCTTATAAAACAATTATTTACTGCCTTTGAATAACCCACATTATGTCTTTCTGGGTTTCTAATTACATAGTAGAAATTGTGATGATAACAAACTGGTTATTTCATAGTGCAAGTGTTGATGTTTTTGCTGAGATAATCTTGGAAGTTACAGAGGAAAATTGCCAAGCTTAAGTGAGAATAACAAAGTGGGAAATCATAAGCATGGTTGTTTCCTCAGAGGCAGAATGATCTTGTTAGTAATAAATTTAAAGATGTATTGCATTAATTCAAGTACTTACAGTCTTCAGAGTATGTTTGTATTTATAACACTGAATGCTTGATGCTTATCTGTAAAGGCAAGCATTTCTGAGTTCTTAGAGTTGGATGGCTTGGTTCTATATTTTATTTTTTATTTATGTGGTTATCTTGTTTCTAATTTTTTATGCACTAGTATTAATGAGGCATAAGATTTTATCAGATAAAATGGGAATCCAGTTCTAGCCATAGAAACTTTGAAATGTTTAGTGGTGGTTTTGCAGTACACAAATACTTCTCTATTCTCTAGACAAGCATGGTGAAAGCAATGCTGAGTTAGGCCAACTCTACTGGCCCAATACTTCAACCCTGACTACTCGTCTACGTCGCCTCATTACTGCCTATCAGCGCAGCTATAAAAGGCAACAAATGAGGCAAGAGGCACTAATGAAGACTGACCGCAGGAGACGTCGGCCTCGGGAAGAAGTGAGGGCACTAGAAGCAGAAAGGGAAGCTATAATAACTGAAAAACGACAAAAGTGAGTTTCAGTGATATCTTTCTTTAAATCATGTTTGAGCTTATGTGTCACCAGTACTACATGCGTTTGTTCTGAAAGAATAAGAGGATCTGGGAACATCCAGACTATGTTTGGACTCTGGTTTATTTTGTGGCCTCACTGCTCTTGTTTCTTCCTTGACTAGATGGACAAGAAGAGAAGAAGCTGATTTTTATCGTGTGGTATCTACTTTTGGAATTATTTTCGATCCTGTAAAACATCAATTCGACTGGAATCAATTCAGAGCATTTGCCAGGCTTGATAAGAAGTCCGATGAAAGCTTGGAAAAGTATTTTAATGGCTTTGTGAATATGTGTAGACGAGTGTGTCGAATGCCAGTCAAACCAGATGATGGTAAGTTTTAACTGTAGGAATCAACATGACTGTTGTGATTTCATGTCCAGGTGTAAGGATTTCAAAACAGATGTGCATTCAGTCGATGTTAAACAATGCAAATCGTTGTCATTGCAGAACCACCTGATCTTTCCACTATGATTGAGCCGATCACAGAAGAGCGTGCTTCTAGAACTTTATATCGTATAGAACTGTTGCGGAAGATCCGTGAGCAGGTTCTCCATCACCCACAGTTGGCGGAGAGGCTAAAACTTTGCCAGCCCAGCTTGGACCTGCCAGAGTGGTGGGAGTGTGGTAAACATGACAAAGACTTACTGATTGGTGCTGCTAAACATGGAGTCAGTAGGACAGATTATCACATTCTGAATGATCCTGAACTCTCTTTTCTTGAGGCTCACAAAAACTTTGCGCAAAACAGAGGGACAGGAAATGTAAATACTGTCTCTTCTGTAAACCCTTTGGTTGCTGGCTGCAGTCAAACACCACCTATAGTTCCATCCACACCAGTACAAGAAGAAAAGACTGCAGAACAAACAGAGTCTAAAGCTGAAGGGTCTGAAATTCCAGCAGCCAAAGAAAAGTCTGATATCAAAGAAGAGACAGATAGCACAGATAAGGACACTAAACCAGAGTGTGATGCTGAGACTGAGCCTGGTTCTGTTAAATGTGAATTGAAAGACATAGAAATGAGTACAGACGTAGACCCAAAATCTATTTCTGAGAAAGGTTCAGAAGAAGATGAAGAGGAGAAACTTGACGATGATGATAAATCAGAAGAATCGTCCCAACCTGAAGGTAACACATTGGTCAGATCAATTCTGTGTGCTTAGCATGAAGCCCACAGCTGTTGCAGCTTGTGCCAGCTGGTTAAGTGACACACATGGAGCTGTTATGGAACTTGGGATGAGCTACATGTAGCAGTTCCTCTGTCCTTGTGCGTATCAGGTGTCTAGATAAGCTTTCATAAAAACCATCCAATGTCAGCAGGATATTCCTCCACAAGGCATGGTTTCCAGGATAGCTTACTGAGTCAATAAGCATGGCCTCTGTGCCAAATGCTGAAGACTGAGGCTTTGTTGTAGTAATTACTGAACAAAAGCCTATGTTAGAAAAGTTACATCAAAGCTGATTGTTTTAGTCTGCCTAGTTGGTTGACACTGGGTGGTTGGGAGATCTTGTGGTTAATGTCTGGTTGTGGTTGTTATTCAGCAGGAGCAGTTTCTCAGGGTAAGAATTTTGATGAAGAAAGCAATGCCTCTATGAGTACCGCAAGGGACGAAACACGTGACGGATTCTACATGGAAGATGGGGATACCTCTGTGGTTCAGCTGCTTCACGAGAGAACATTTGCCTTCTCTTTCTGGCCTAAGGTTTGTTAGGAGTAGAACAACATGTGTCTCAGTACAGATAAAATGCAAGGACTGCAAAATAATAGTGAACTTTGTGCAATTGTGCACTTTTAGTTGGCAAGGCACCTTTTTCTTATCATTTGTGGAATAGCATTTTATTCTTTAGTTTTGTGCAAAGTAGCAGAGGAAATGAAAGTCATTGCTTTACTATATATAGTGTCACTTAGTAAAGCAGCAAAACTACTGACAGGGATTCTTATAGGCTCTATAACTATGTCAGCAGAGTCACACTTCTATTGATTAAAGTAAACTTAAAGTTTTGAGTTATGTATTTCATCTACAGATCAATCTGCAGTGTTAAGAGCAGAGATTTTTGTAAGATCACCTTTTTATTTTAAGGTGAGGACACAGTAGAGAAGAGTGTTGGTGACCTACATGATCTAAGCCATTATGTAATGTTGACAGATGTAATTGTATTAAGGTGTCCTGCAAACATAAGCAGCAGTTTTAGATAGGATAAAGCTCTATCTTATTTTAGTAACCAGGCAGAAAATTACCTAATATAAAGTGTTTTTTAAAATATGAAACCCTAACCTCATAATAAATCCATACATAATTTAGTACTCTCCTTTGAGTAGGGGGGGAGAGAGAAATAAAGTAGTAATAGTCTTAAGCTTACTAATCACCATAACAGGGCCATCTGGTTTGGGACGGGGGGGCAGGGCAGCGGGACCTTGCTCTTAATAGGCTTATTCCTGGGGAAAGCAAGCAGTCTGTTGCAGCTGCTGAGATTTGCTAATAGCTTTTGCACTGTTTTGCTCTTCAGGAAGCTAACTGATGCTTGTGTTCCCTAACCAGCAGTATTTCTCATCATTCTCTAGTCTCTACTACTTCAGATAGTCTTATATAGAATGTGCTTGAATACCAAAATGGAAGAAATCAAATGATACTCATAATTTTTGCTTTCAGCATGTATTTTGGAGCATGGTCTAAAATCTTGTTCCAGTCCTAGTGTAAAACAAAAAATCCTTCATCTGTATAGGTTTAGCATAAGTACACTAATAAACATAATTAGAGATTTTTAGTGCATACGCTTCAGTGAAATTTGAAGTGATAATGGGCATGGAATGAAAATTGACATTCATTAGATGTCCCTAGGTTGGTGCCTGTTTCATAATGTTGAACTTTATTAATAGTGACGCTAATGAGGATCCACTTCCTAGGACAGAATTGCAGATCCAGCCTCTTGGTTCTTGAGAGCTGCAGCTTTAAGATGCTGATTGCAGATGTTCACGTTTTCCTTTCCTAACTGTTGATTATTTTGCTAACTACTGAAGTTTTGCAATGTAAAATAGTAGTGGTTTTCTTTTTAAATTTGTCAGTTAGTACATCGGCATGCAGGAAACTCAATCTGTCTTCCTCCTTCACCTCAATATAAATGCTGCTTTTTAACTCTAGTGTTATTTTATTCTACAAAAATTGTCTTCTGGTAAGGAGATCAGTTTGTCCTGACCCGCAAGAGTAGTTGGGTTTGAATGTGTTCCTTAAACTTAGGAAGCTGAATGATGTCATCACACTTATTTGAGTTTAAAAGGCGACCTTCACACTGAAGGTTCATTACATGCTTTTCCTTTATGCAGGACCGAGTAATGATCAATCGATTAGACAACATCTGTGAAGCAGTGCTGAAAGGGAAGTGGCCAATAAATAGGCGCCAGATGTTTGATTTCCAGGGGCTCATACCTGGGTACACTCCAACAGCTGTGGACAGTCCTTTACAAAAGAGGAGCTTTGCAGAGCTCTCCATGGTTGGTCAAGCCAGCGTCAGTGGCAGCGAAGATATCACTGCCTCTCCTCAGCTGTCAAAGGCAAGGCCTCATCTTTCTCTACCTATGATAAAATATTCTATCCTGCATGCACTTCTATTGAAAAAACAAACAATGAAATTTCTTAAAACAAAGTAGGAAAAATAAAAGTGTATTTTCAAATAAAATGAAGATGCTTTTTCAGACTTAGGTATTTTATTATAAATTTAGATTAACAAATTGCTAACATTTGGAAATGCTCATTTTTCATTAGGAAGATGCACTCAATTTATCAGTTCCACGTCAGAGGAGGAGGAGACGAAGAAAGATTGAAATTGAGGCTGAGAGAGCTGCCAAGAGGAGAAATCTTATGGAAATGGTTGCCCAGTTGCGTGAGTCTCAGGTGGTCTCAGAAAATGGACAAGAAAAGGTTGTAGATTTATCAAAGGCCTCGCGAGAGGCAACAAGTTCTACCTCAAATTTTTCATCTGTTACTTCGAAGTTTATCTTGCCTAACGTCTCCACACCTGTGTCAGATGCCTTCAAAACTCAAATGGAGCTGCTGCAAGCAGGTCTTTCACGCACACCCACAAGGCATCTACTAAATGGCTCTTTAATAGATGGAGAACCGCCCATGAAGAGGAGGAGAGGAAGGAGGAAAAATGTAGAAGGGCTTGATCTGTTATTTATGAGCAACAAACGGACATCGTTGACTGTAGTAAGACAGCAAGCTTTTTGTCTCATATTTGTTCTTCTGTGTTTAGTACTTTGTGAATGGGAGTTTAAAGTGACGTTATAATCTAATAGTAACGTGTACAGTTTTTACTCAACCAGCTTTCTTTTATGTTTAGAGCTGGGGTTTTTTTGAACTAAACAAAATCTTGTTCTTTAACTTCAGCAAATTGTAGCTGAGTTTTAAGTGTCTTGTTCTTTCAAAAATATCTCTTTTTTTTTTACAAAAAATTTATAACAACATATGTTTGAGGTTTAAGTACGTCTGTCTTGCTGTGTAGAAAAAGGAGGTCTTGAGGGGGCCATTAACTGTAAAGGCACTAAAAGTGCTCTGTCTTGAGCTGTGCATTCTTTTACATTCAAGGATGCTAAATTTACAAAATTCCCATAAGTAATGGTATTGCTTTACATAGTATAAATATTTAAATCCTGCTAACTCTGGCACATGTAAAATCTCCTTGAGCTTTTAGCTTCAGTCTCTGATATTGTTTCTCCCAGGTAACTGTTCTCTTGAAGTGAGAATTAATACAGGCGTTACTGTTTTCAGGAGGATGCAGAAGTGACCAAAGCTTTTGAAGAAGATATGGAAGCCCTACCAGGAAGGAACATTCCATCTCCTGGTCAACTGGACCCAGACACTCGCATCCCTGTAATCAATCTAGAGGATGGGACCAGGCTGGTGGGAGAAGATGCTCCGAAAAACAAGGATTTAGTCGAATGGCTTAAATTGCATCCTACGTACACTGTAGATATGCCAAGTTATGTACCAGTAAGTATGGGATTCTAAGTGTGGTGTTCTATTAATGCTGAAGTTAGTTTTACAGATGTTAAAATTAATTTCCTCACATTTGTCATAGTTCTTGGATTTTGTAACTGTTGGTTTTCAGTATTGATTTTCTCTTTTGCCACATTTACTGTGATTTCAAAACATCTAAGTGGCACCAGGAAGTTGTATGGGTTGCTTTTCCTTTCTTAATATTTGTATATAACAATGTATTAAAGCAGTGTTTTTGTTGAGTCCTGTAGGATTTCTTCATTCTGTGATTATTTGAGGCGATAGTAATTGTTAGGTTCTTAAAATTGTTGGGAAGGGGTTCTGTGGTGGATTTTTTTTGTCAAGAAAATAAACTAAAAAGCAATACATTTCTGTTCTTTCCAGAAGAGTGCAGATGTGCTGTTTTCCCCATTTCAGAAGCCGAAACAAAAACGACACAGATGTCGAAATCCTAATAAACTGGATATAAACACCTTGACGGGAGAAGAAAGGGTACCTGTTGTAAATAAGCGAAATGGAAAAAAGGTAAAAATCAAGTTAGTTCAGTGTTGGTCTTTAATATAGTGTCTTTGCATGTGAAAATTTGATTTTCTGCTCCCACCCAGTTCCTTGTTTGTTCTTTTGATTCATTGATATTAATCACTTGAGTGAATAACTCCCAATTTCTGAAACTCTGTGGCATGTGTTTTTCATGAACACATTTCATTACTAGTCCTGCCTAAACTGTATTTTTAAAAACATTATCTTGTCAATTCTAGTATCATTAGCTGGTTTTCAGGTAGTCTTCCACAGTCTGAGCTAAAATTCTTCGCTGCCATTTTTCAGAGATGAAAAAAGATGGATAAAAGAATTCTGTGTAGCTAATTGGTTTGGTTTTCCTTAGTTTTTTTAATACTTAACCTTGTGTTTTGCATTAGATGGGTGGTGCTATGGCCCCTCCAATGAAGGACTTGCCAAGATGGCTGGAAGAAAATCCTGAATTTGCTGTTGCTCCAGACTGGACTGACATTGTTAAACAGTCTGTAAGTGAAATTCTCTTTCCACGCTTTACTATAGATTATAGCACAGGAAAGTTAAAGGTTATGTAAATTTATTATTGACTCATACCTATCTTTGAGCTGAGGACGTGGCAGTCTCTGGATGGGAGTTGTCTGGCTTGGGGACAATGGTGATAGGAGGCTGTTATAGAATGGGGTTGAAGTAAACTTGAAAAATCATCTGCGTTACATTACAGCAGCCTTTAGCATTTGTTTAGCATTAATTTTAGCTCATAAGCAATAATCCTTAATAAACATGTATTCATCCAGTAGGAACTATTAAGAAAATATCATATATATAGCAGAAATAGAATTCATTATCTTGGCAACAGGCAGCATCAGAAGATTAGTATTTCTGTCTTTCCTTTTACAATGATTGTTTGAAAATAAAGAATGCAATTCTGCAAATAATTGTTTTAATAAAATACCGCTATACTGAAGTTCAGTATGAAGTACAAAGGTAACTGCAGATTGTCAAGGTCTAGGTTTTTAATGAAGCTACAGTTTCAGCAAGTTTTGTTTTACTGCTGTGTTGAAATGTACGAAGTCTGTGACTTTGCTCTCTTCATTTTTCCTGATGTGTTCTACTGTGATTCAGTTTAGTAGCTAACTGCAGCCAGGGCTGAAAAAACACTTTTGGAATGTGCAGAGGTCCCTTCTGCTTCTTCCATCGTCATCAGTTAATTGCCGAAAGCTGTAAAAGCTAATGGAGAATAAAGCTTGTTTTTCACATCTTTGTTGCAGGGTTTCGTTCCAGAGTCCATGTTTGACCGTCTTCTCACTGGACCTGTTGTGAGGGAGGAAGGAGCAAGCAGAAGAGGAAGAAGGCCAAAAAGTGAAATTGCCAAAGCAGCTGCAGCAGCTGCTGCTGTAGCATCAACTTCGGGAATCAACCCACTACTAATGAACAGTCTGTTTGCTGGAATGGACCTCACAAGCCTCCAGAACCTACAGAACCTGCAGTCTCTCCAGCTCGCAGGCCTCATGGGCTTCCCGCCAGGGCTAGCAACTGCTGCTGCTGCTGGAGGGGATGCTAAAAATCCAGCTGCCATGTTGCCTCTGATGTTGCCAGGGATGGCAGGATTGCCCAATATGTTTGGACTAAGCGGATTGTTGAATAACCCGATAACAGCTACTACTGGAAATGCCACTACTGCTTCTGGTCAAGGAGAGACTGAGGATGGCGCTTCAAAAGCTGAAGAGAAGAAAAATGAGAATGAAGAGGAGAACAAAGACTCTGAGAAAAGCACAGACACTGTTTCTGCTACTGACTCTGCAAATGGATCTGTCAGTGCTGCTACTGCGGCGTCTACCGCCACTGCCACCACTACCACCACCACCAACACTGGATTGCCCACAAACCCTCTGGCCTTCAATCCTTTCCTGCTGTCTACCATGGCTCCTGGTCTCTTCTATCCATCTATGTTTCTACCTCCAGGACTGGGAGGATTGACTCTGCCCGGTTTCCCAGCACTAGCAGGACTTCAGAATGCAGTGGGCTCCAATGAAGAGAAAGCTGCTGACAAAACTGAAGGAACTGCCTTTAAAGATGAAGAAAATTTGGAAGGCAGTGATGCAGAGGAGAGCCTTGATAAAACTGCAGATTCCTCCGTTTTAGAAGATGAAATAGCACAGGGTGAAGAATTAGACTCACTTGATGGGGGGGAAGAAATAGAAAACAATGAAAATGATGAATAAACAGTACCAGTTACAGTTAAAGTGTTTTAAACTTTTGACAAGTGGTAGTCCTACTGTTTACACTCACAGTTAATGTCCATACTTAGTTTTTATAAGCTGTTCTGTAACATAGTGTAGCAAAAAAAAAAAAAGAATTTCAAGTCATGTTATACAGATGTGTCAAAAGGTATCTTGGTCATTAAGTATTGTGCAGTGCATTATTTATTATCCCTAGGAGAGATGAAATTTGAGAGGTGATCATGTCTTTTTAAGGAAATTGACATAATGCTCTGCTTTTTTTTTTTTTTTTTCTTTTGGTACCATTGGTATTATGAATTAAGCAGCAATTTGTAATCAAGTGGCACTAATAGAAGGAAGTGCTGCTTAGAGGAAGGATGAAGTTATATATTTAATTTTTTTTATTTTAATTTTTTTTTTTTTTTTGCTGTGAAGGTCAAGATGAAATTTACCATACATATCGTACTCACGCTTCATTGGGACTGTATGAGAGTTCACCCGCTCATGTGCACGCACACACCCCCACACACACACACTCTCTCTCTGACAATCTTCATGATAGTGTGAATGTCTCTGTCCTGAGACGCAGCAATAATAAGGCAGCTGTTGAATGTGAAGAGTACCTTTTGGAAATTTAACCCGCGGAGAAGGTTCTTACAGGATAAAGCTACAGTTTAATCGTCTCGTGATCTTGTAATGCACTGGTATAAACAAAAAGAAAAAAAAATCAGGTACCTTTTTTAAATTAAAGGACTTTGTTACTTTAGCCACAAAGCTAAACAGCATTACCTCAACTCTAAACTAGCCTTGAAGTTTACAGACATGACTTTGTAAATGTATTGTTTTTCTTTGTTGTGATGTCTTTTTATTTTTTTTTTTCTTTGGAAACTGCTATCATGTAAGATAAGATGTAAATTGCTGCCAACTGTAGTAATGATGCTTTTAATAAAAGTGACCCATGATATGCAGAGATGTAATTAGAGAACGTAGTGTTTAGGGACATCACAACTGATGTTCACTTTCTGTATTTGCATTGTGGCTTTTTTTTTAATAGCATTTTTCTGCTATATTTATAGATTAGTGGCTGTAAATGCTGAACTGATTGTCTTCAAGGGACTAGGCAGGAAGAGAAACCTTGAATTGCCTTCGTATTTTCCACTCTAAGTAACTCTACAGAAATGCACACTAAAACCCCTACTTCACTCCTTCAAAGGGGCATGAGAGACTGAGAATACTTTAAAATGTGTTCAGCATGTGATAATGTGGTACACTGAAGAACAAAAGGGCAAAAGAAAAATGAGGCCTTAATAGGCACAATATCTAGGTCATTTATCCTTGGTTAATGGGTAGAAAAACACAATGCTGTAGTGACAGCAAGGGATACAAAGGCTCTGTGGTATCCTGTAGACCAGAGCTTGTGATGCCAGAAACCACTGTGTCAAACAACCTACATGAAACTAAAACTGACCCACTTTTCATAAAAACCAGGGTCTCTTCTGGAGAGCTACCGATTTGTACCCTTTTGTGACCTTTTGATATTAGAGATAATGTACCATTTGAGAACTTGGGCTTTCACAGTGTTGTCACCTCAACACACGCATACACAACCATCTAGAGAGCAAGGATAAAAAAGGTTGTATTTTCAGGGGAGCACATGAAAAAAACAGCTATTTGAGTAGCCAGCTGTGGGTGGACCCTCTTCTTAGGACTAATATTATCTGAGCTTCAGGAATTGTGGAGAGCTGCAAACCTCACCCTCCTGTCCACTGCAGATTATGCACAAGAGCTCAGATGGACAAGCACCACAAGGCCAAAAGGCGTCCTGAGGGGGACACATGAAAGGAATTGAACTGAGGCTGGAAAGAACATTTCATGAAGGATGAAAGTGAAGAAATGAAGGCTTAGGAAGTGAATTTGGTGTGAATGAATCACAGGCAGGCTCTGTTGAATAGGTGTCAGGATGTCTTGTAGCGCCACTTAAATAGATCACACAGAGTTAATGAAGGTCAGGAAGGATTCCCCCCGCCATGTACATCGCTGAGCAGTTGACAAGGTGTGTTATCCCTGCCTCTTCCTTAAATATCACTCTTAGACCATGAGAAAAAAAAGAAGCTGAAAGCCAAGGTATGTTAACTTGATGAGGTGTGTCACGAATGCTGTTTTATTCCTTTGAGCTGTTATTTCAGTTGACTTATTTTTCTCCTACCTGTAGAATTCCCACTGGAAAAGTTGGTGGGTACTTCCCCATTGTGTGTATTCCACAGACTGGCACCAAGAGTAGCTCTAATTTCTTTCTTTTTTTTTTTTTAATTCAGTTTTATAATTCCCAACAAAAGTTTACATGGACTAATTATACCCCTTGGGAGGGCTCTTTTTAATTGGTAAGGCTAGAAACTATATTGTTAAATGTCATGCTAACCCTCTTTCCTAATTCCCTTCCTTTGTCAAAGTGAAGGGGAAATTCTGGTAATACTCTTCTTCTGCCTGTAGGTTTTTGGCACACAAACATCCAATTCATGGCAGAGGGAATCCAAGGGATGAGTGACTCTTCCCCTTATTTTAAGTGTTCCTCCATGATGGTATTGCTCATCTGTCCTACCTAATCAAATGAAAACAGTGGAAGGAGAATGACTGTGAGAGAATGAACATGGTGGTTATGGGGGAGCTTCCATACTTAGAACGTGCTTTCCAAACAGCCTTGCTCTCTGCTTGGGGAAAAAAAGGTGACGTGGGACTTTTTGGAAGGGATGTGGGCCCCTGGTATGAAAAATGGAAGTGGGGGGATTGCCATCTAATGTCCAAGGAATGTATTACATGAAAATATGAAGGTTTTTCTTGGGTTTGACGTAGAGGGGGTTTTTTTATGTGTTAATTATTGCAAAGATTCTTAACAGAGTTTTAAAGTGTGTCTAAACAAATAAAAATTTACGCGAGTAAGATGCTTAGATCAGATACTATTCTGCACTTGATTCACAACTGGAGACCCCTTTTGGTCTGTCAGGGCAAGAAGCTGCCTTTTCCCACCAACCTTTTATTTTGCTGGGCCTCCAAATGGCCACAGAAATGTTCTTGGGGGTATGGAGAAGGAAAAGTGTCCTTTCTTTTGTCGCTGCTGTTGCTTTGGAGAAGGGAGCATCTGTGACACAGTGCAGTAAGGGGCCAACACAGCCTTTACTGTGTGCAGGGCCTGCAGTCCTGCCAAGGAAAACAACCACACAACAAATCTGCTCAGGCTATCAAAAGGATCAGGTTTTGTGAGAACTTATCATAGAATCTTAGAATAGTTTGGGTTGGAAGGGACCTTAAAGATAATCTAGTTTCCAATCCCCCTGCCTATGGCAGGGACACCTCTCACTAGACCAGGTTGCTCAATGCCTCATCCAGCCTGGCCTTAAACATCTCCAGGAAAGGAGCATCCAGAACCTCTCTGGGCAACCTGTTCCAGTGCCTCACCACCTTCACAGTAAATAAGTTATTTTTTAACATCCAGCCTAGTTCTATCTTCTTCCAGTTTACATCCATTACTTCTAGAACTTGCAATATGAGTCTGATAAACTTCCATTTTAAAGTTGTTTCCAGTAGGAAACTTACTGATAAAACAGCAGCCAGATCCCCAGAACTGCCCCAAGTATCTTCTGGCAGCTTCAGTCTCTTGTTTGCTCTCGATGTCAGTGTGCTGCTTACTGCAGCAACACCCACCTCTTCCGTTGAGGTCCTTTGCCATTTACTGCAGCAAAATAAGGGCTTTTTCATTTGAGGAGGGGCTTGAGATTTAGGGAGGGAGGGTGGTAATTTATTGCATTTTGAGTATTTAAATTCCCATTGAATTCCATATTGCATACAGGACTGCCAAGGATGTTGGGGACTTCCATCGATATGCATCACCCCTTTCAGCTGCCTCCGAATCCTTAATGTCAGAGTTGGGGGGCTGGGAAATGTCAGAGGATCCCAGGACTCAGCATCCTTCCTAGCTATTTGCCTGAATAGACTGAGGAAAGCATGTGAGGGAAAATGAAATTTTAAAGATCATAGTTTGATGCGTACTTTGAAGCCAACAGAAAAGCTTCTTCCAATGGGTAAGAAGAATGCATCAACCCAGACTGCAGGCTACAAAACAGTAAATATTTAGGATAACATGAACAATAGTGTGAAAAAAACTTTCTAAAGGGAATTTAAAATATGTGTCACTGAATGATTTTGCTTTTCCAGTTTATATGGAACACTGTCAGCACTGACAAAACCATCGGAACCTGATAGCCTGAGCTATGTGTCACAGTAGCTTGATGTTTGTTGGTAGTTTCCAGCCTAATACTTGTTATTCCTGCAGTCTTAAAAAATTTTGTGATTGCCACAAGTCAGAGACTTCTTTCAAGCCTGGTAATCATAGCCTACAATAAAAACTCAACCACCCATTTAGAAAGTTTGCTTGGAGCCTGTAGGTAGATGCAAGGGGTTTTAATTAGGGTCTTGCTGCGGAAGCTCCTATTTTCTTTCAGTACTGACTTTTTTATAGGTGAGCCTTATAGCTACAGGGCAATATAGAGATGCTGCACCATAGGTTCATCAGCACATATGTAAACGGAATGGTCAGCAAAGCCTAACCTTTAAAATGCCTGGTATCAGTAGCAATGAGGGCTCAGCTCCCACACTAGAGCTGTTGCCACTCCCTCCTTCTCGGAGGATGCTTTGATATTCCAGTTTTTGGGAAGTCCCGGGAAACCTGAGGGCTTTGCAGGCGGAGGAGTTTGGGAGCAGCGGTCTGGTTTGCTTGGTCTCCTCCCACTGGGCTTCTGCCATTGTTGGGCCCGGGGAAGGATTTGCATATCTGTGAGCACAGAGCTAATGTTCGCTCCCTCCGCTCAGGGGCCCTGCAAGGAAACTCCCTGATCCTTCCTTTTTTTTTTTTTTTTTTTTTTTTTTTTTTTTTTTTTTTTTTTTTTTTTTTTTTTTTTTTTTTTTTTTCCCCCCTTTCCTTCCAAGGGCTAGTTGAAAATAAGAGACGGCCATTGTATCTGACTGCGGCAGCATTGTTCTGCACCAGACAAAGATGGCATATTTCTCCCATCCATAGTTTCTGCTCCTTCAGCCATGGCTGGCCACTGATGAGCAGCTGTGCAGACTCTGAATAGCCTAAGGCATTTCCTAAAACCATTAAAAATATGAATTTTCCCAAAACATGTGCCAAACCCCTCCCAAAATAATGTGGCAGGAAGAGGGAAGCAAAGTCGTTGCTCTTTGTCCAGAATATCTTTTCCTAAAATCAAACTTCCAATGCATGCCCACCTTAAAGAAAGCATGGAAGTTCTCTCAAACGAATCATCCAATTCCTTAATGACTTATGTAACTCCTGCTTAGAATAAGAATACATGTTTTCTTTAGGGATTTTTGTGAAGGAAAGTGATGAAAGCAAAAGGTTTAAAACTAAACTGTCTAATTTTCCTTTTATAAGCAAGACAGGATCTGGTGATAAATAGGGGAAGAAAATGTTAAAAATCAGCCCTGCTCCTCATCTGCTGTGCATCTGACATTTCTAAAATATCCTTTTGGGCTGTCACTGTTAGGAACATGCCTCTTTTTTTTTTTTTTTCTTTTTTTTTTTTTTTTTCTTTTCTTCCCAGTCGTCTTCAAGTTCTTCTCAACCAGACTGGCCATCTTCTGCTGTCTCCGTCTGCAGCAGGCTTGCCATCTGCTATATGGCTAATCAATTCACAAAGGTGCTGCTGGGCAGTGCAGGCTCCCTGTCCTCTGCCAATATTTTCTGGAAGTTGTCAAACATAGCTGAATTTGTTCTCAGCTGTCACAATCGTTGCATTGATTCCAGCTTGTAGCACTCTGGTGACCAGTGGGCTACGCGCTTTGTTTTGCAAGCAGAGTGCTTGCTCTTTTGTGCCTGGTTTTTAGGAGGCTGGAGTCTAGGGGGGCAGACTGTCTCTTGGGCCGCAGGTAAAAGGTGGCCTTTGGTGGGTTTAAGTTGCCCACTCACCAGTTTGAAGGGTGAGCCCGTGGGCAAATCGGCAGACCAAGACTCCAGATTCAATTTCTCATTCTGGTCACTTCCCCCAGGCGGTTGCTTTAATTGCAGTTTCCAATCCTCAGAATGGGGAATGACACTTGCCTCCTTCACAGAGATGTTGTCAGGCTAATGTTAGCAACAACCATGTGGTACTCGAGCCACCCTGGTTGGAACTGCCTGGGTAGGGGACTTCGGATCCTCCTCCAACATGACAATCTTCATTACGTCTCAGGCTGTTGCTGTACAGCCCCCCCCCATCACTCACTGCCACTGCACCATGGAGAACCTGCTACCCTGCTGTGAGATCCCAAATCTGGCAGCTTCTCTCTGCTGTCCCCTGCTTCCAGGGAAAAGCATGTGCCAAGATATGGCTCTTGCTTCTTGTCCTGTTGAGTCCCGTTTTGAGGGCAGAGCTGCAGCTACTGCTTGTGATGTGCAGCTTGCTACCTCTCAACATTGGGTCCTCCTTCTGTTTTGACCCCGTTAGTACATCATAAAAATGGGAACATAAATCAGGACACAGATTTCCTCAGGAGGAGGGTTTCTTGCCATTCATATTTCTTCAGTGCTCCTTTGGCCATGCCCGGATCTGAGTGTGGAGCCACCTTCCCTGACAAATGGGGTTACCTAAGTTGAGTGTTCAGATACTGGTTTTAAGTGTCAGGATTTGCCTCATTACAGCTCCGTGTGCTCTTAAAAAAGCTTGTGCTGAGCACGTTGCTCTGCTGACAGGGTCCTAGTTCTTTCCTGGCTTTATTTACAGCAGCCTCCACCAGGGACAGGCAGAGAAAAGGTGGGTTTTTTCCTGGGTTTTTTTCCCTGTCTTGTCTGCCTTCTGTTAAATAGCAAGAAGTGGTTAGCTGATGTTTGGAGTGCCCACTGGTCTTTTAGAGAAACAGATAGTTTTAAAAAGGCCTAAAGTCCAGCTTTCTGAGAACAAGATCCTAGAGAGGAACAGCTTCTGTCACTGGTGCTGTGCAATTGGGGTAAAATGGAGCACTCAGGAGAAGAAAAAGGCATCTGCTGGCTTTAAGCACACAGCGTTTCACTTGAGCAGGCTTTCTCATTGCCCTATTAGTTTCTTGTGCCTCGTGAAGAGCTGCCATGATTTTTTGCCTCCTCTGTATTTATATTTAACCCAGGAAAAAAAGCCATTTTCTGGAAGGTACGAGAGGAAAGTGCCAAAAAGATCTTTCAGCCTGTTTTCAGGACGTGCTGCTAAATACCTCATGTTTGTCAGCTCTTCTTGGCACCCTTCCCCTGCAACAGCCCCTAATGAATTTGGATCTGCATCTCTGCTGATGGCTGGTAGGGATCACACTATGCAGTAACAGCATGTGAATATGGGCAGAGTTTGACTGCAATCATTTCAGAAGGGGATGTTTTAAACCTGGATTTGGGTTAGGATTTGCTGTTTTTAGCAGTAGATTTCGTTGCATCCAAGCTAAAGGACCAGTGGGCTTTCTTGCATGTGGTATGACAAAGTCATCCTGAAGCAGTTTCAAGTTGATCTGCCAAGAGGATCTTAGCTAAATTGCCACAAATTACACTTGTCTGCCATCCGCTTCACTTATTCCTCATGGAGAGGGAGGTTTTTACATCTCTTCTTCAGCCTTATGCCTGTGGTGACCCAAGCAAGGTTTGCGTGCAGCGCTATCAGCTTTTCTTGCTGAGAGTTTACTGTTTGCACTAGAGAAATAATCTGCAAGTGATTGTGGAGCTGGTTTTTATGTTTGTCTTCCCTCTTTCTGAGAGGTAAGGGAGAATATGCTGCGAGCAGGCAAAAGCAAATTAAATCTGCACTGATCTCTGTGATGACCAACGTGCAATACGGTTGCACGCAAATGTCTGTGTGTCTGCTGCTTGCAGAAAACAAAAGTGGTCGTGGGGAAAATAAGAACCAGGAGTTCTGTGAGGAATGTGGAGTGCAAAGAGAGGCTGAACAGAGATTGGATTGAGAGCAGCCAGCCCTGAGGAGAAGGACTTGGAGGTGTTGGTTGATGAGAAGCTCAACATGAGCCAACAATGTGTGCTCACAGCCCAGAAAGCCAGCTGTATCCTGGGCTGCATCAAAAGCAGTGTGGCCTGTGGGGTGAGGGAGGGGGTTATTCTGCCACTCTGCTCTGATGAGACCCAGAGAACTGTGGGGAACTCTGTGCACCTCTGAGATCCCCAAAATAAAAAAGGATGCAGATCTCTTGGAGTCACAGAAAATTATCAGAGAGCTGCAGCACCTCTCCTGTGAAGACGGACTGAGAGAGTTGGGGTTGTTCAACCTGGAGAAGGCTGTGGGGAGATCTTACTGTGGCTTGCCAGCATCTGAAAAGGGCCTCTGAGAAAGATGGAGAGGGGGTCTTTATCAAGATAGGGGTTTAAAACTGTAAGAGGAGAGATGTAGATTTGGTATTGTGAAAAAAATCTTTACTGTGAGAGTGGTGAGGCACTGGAACAGGCTGCCCAGAGAAGGTGGTGCTTACCTCATCCCTAGAAGCATTCAAGGCCAGGATGGATGGGCCTTTGAGTAACTTGCTCTAGTGGGAGGTGTCCCTGGCCATGGCAAGTGGGGTGGAATTAGGTGATTTTTTTTATTTGGAGTCTCTTCCAGCTGTAACCATTTCTGCAGGAATTATGTGATCTCCTTTCCTGCTTCAAGGCAACAACTCCCCCAATGTGAGACAAAGTCTGAAGGGTTAAATGGCAGATAAAGGAGTCCTTGATGTACTCCTCCTTGTATTAGTGCTTTTTTTCAGTGGACACTACAGCAAGGGCAAGGAGAGTTTCCCTCTTTAACTCAGTTATCCTGAGGAAAATGCATAGAGAGAGCTGGCACAAGAAGGCTCTCCTCCATTCCATCCTAGAAAGGTTTCTGACAGAGGAGCCTCGGGAGGGATGGGAGCCAGAGGTGAGAGAAGCATCTCAGAAAAGAATGATTTCATCTGTGAGATGATAAATTGCTGGTATGAATCAGTAGCAAAATGCAGGGTCTTTCCCTCATTATTCTGTTCACCTGCCAACAACCACTCAACCTTGGAGATGAGCAGTTAGAGTCTCCCTGCAAAATGTATGTAGGATGGGAACACGTGGCACAGGCTTCTCAGCACTCACTAGGCTGGTGCTGCGTAGCTTTAAATCACAGAGCACAATTTTAGCTGGCACAGGCCATATGTATGTATTTGACTGTTGGGAGGATGGAAAAGATGAGGATGCTGTCCTGAAGAACAAAATGCTGCCAGGTAGCCCACAACCCTCAGGATGAATTCCATGTTCCTGGAGGTTCTGTCCAGCAGAGTTTAGAGTAGTTGTTTTTACAAGCTCATTTTCAAGTCCTGGTTTTACATTCTGTTTTATGGTATGTTTACTCCCTTTGCTTTTATTGCTGATTTACAGTTGCACAGTTCTCATGTTTGCTGGCAGTGAACCTCACGTGAATCTACAGCTACCAGCCCCACAGCTAAAATGCTAACAGCAGCTATGGAAATCCCAGTAGTGATGGATGAAACACCCCAGTTTCACAGAGGAATCTTCAGCTGGCAAAAATCCCTGATCCTTTTGATAATTTTGCAAGTCAGATAGAAATAAAGGCATAAAGCTAAAAAAATTAAAATCCTGAATTACAGACAAACTGACCACTCTTCATATTTAGAAATCATATTTGACTCTAAGCATCAGCACAAGTAATTCAGAGAGATATAAATGGCTACATTATAATGAGCAGACACCTATTTTAAGCATGATCTATGTTTTTAAGAAAATTCATTACAATAAGTCTTACAATACCAAGCTCTTCAATGAATTTTTCATGTCTGCATACCAAGATATATATAAAATGATCGTAATCATACACCTTTGGGGCAATGCTGAGCACCAGCTGTTTCACTGATGATTTATAGGTTGCCATGTTCAAGGTTAATAATCAGGAGAAACAGGTTACACTATGCAATGTATTTATGTCAGGTTAGAAGTTCAGTAGTGAGGATATGATGTTAAGGTGATATGTGTGGTTTTAATTAGCTATATCCCAGGTTTCTGCAGAAAGCAAATGAAACCACTTTCCAAAGGCAAAATCTGTGGAAAGTTACAGGTGCTAAATTTTATCTTCAACTCGGTTGAAATTAAAGCAGCAAAACCCCCCTCTTCATCTCATGCAAAATCAGCAGACAAACTGCCTAAGCGGTCACTGCATGATAAAAATTCAGTGCTCTGGTGGATGGAGATTTTCCTGGGACAGAGAGCAGGGTAGCTCTCTCTGTTTTGTAAGCTCCCATACTTAGCAGCACAACCCAGCCTTGAAGCAGCAGTGGAGATGGTGCCTACGGTGCCTTTGCCCATGCAGCTACCTCAGCCACTGCTTGGAACATCACTCACATCCCTTGTTGTTCCCTCCTATGTTTCAGCTACAAGAGGACTATTATAACTGTGTGATTCCAAGGATCTGCTCTTCAGTCCATGATGTTTGCTTTAAACAACAAAAAGTTTAACTAGGGAATCACCTGTGAATATACAAGCCCAGACCCCAGCAACATGGAAAGAAGCCTTTGCATCCACCTCACCTGGGAAATTTTTAGTGCTGGAATTTTTTGACAGAAATAAAAGATGCAAACTATTCTACTAAGCCTGAGAACTTTAGCTGCTTTCAAACACTGGAGTCACCAAGTAGGGCCCTGGAGCATTGTCACTGCAATGCACTCCTTGCAAAAACCTTTACTTCTTCAGACCAGCTTTTCTGAGCTCCTTCAAAGATGAATGCTCTTTCCCAGAAGTTGGCAACTTTCTCCACATACTGCTGTGATCTTGCTCACAACAGTGAACACCTAATAAGATGAAGGAAGGGACTAATTCATTTCAGAAGGATAGCTTCAAGTCTCAACACATTCAGATGTAACACACTCTTCTTTGGATGGAAATGCTTGATCCATCCCATCTTTGCATTTTTAGCTTCATTGCCCACCAAACTGGGAGTGATGGGATGTGTGCTGATGCCAGGCATCAATCCTTGCTCAGGTCAGGCTTCATGTCCACAGATTGCAATGTCCAACTTCTCCCCATGGAATGATCTGTGGTTTAGTGGGATTTGAGTCTTGGACCACCATGAGCCTTTGTTAAGGATTTCCTTGGTGTTGAGATGCCACATGTAGCATCATCCCTCACCCACAGACGTCCTCCATTCAAGGCCTGTCTTCCCTTCCCGCTGTGTGCTGATGTATGCTAAGGAACCTGTTGAACTTTGGGTAATGGATGCAGCCTGCCCTCTAAACAAATGGGAAGAGGCACCCTGGCATAATAAAATCACCAGAGAGGGGGCAAGGAATAGGACACAGATGGGATTTCATTCTCATAAATTGCCTCTCTATTACACTCAGAGTATATTCGCCACAGAGAACTCCAAATAAGATGAGAAAAGTGACTAATTCATTTCACGAGGATGGCATTAAATCTCAGCCTAAACCCATGCTGGGAAATTAATTATGCCTATGATGAATGAAAGGAGAAGTTATACCAATAATGAACATCACCATATCCTGCTTTCTTAGCCCAATAAAATTTTCTTTAACTGAGCAGTGGCATTCATAAATGTCAGCAAAGCAAAACATGAAGGTAATAGGACGCATTGACCTGAGTGCAGACAGTGGTGCCTATGGGTAGGCGAAAAGCTTTTGGAGCCCTTACGTGTTCGTGTGTAATTTTAAAAGGCCAGGCTGTCTAAGGCATTTCACAGAACAACTGATCAGGCTAGTGGAGAAATAAAAATAGGTGATAATAAACCTTATTACTGAGAGCTGTGGTTAGTGGTGGATAGAACTGGAATTCCAGAGTGAAAACTCATCCTGAATCTGGATTTCAGTCTTGTGGCATCCAATTGGTCCTAAACAAAATAACAAAACAAAATAACAAAATAAATTGTTCTATTAAGTTAGAAGGTTGCATACCTTGAGTTTGAACTGAAGAGCTAGTGCTCAAGCATTCTATTTCACTAGTATTTCAGTGTGCATGTGCCACTCATTGGCCTGACAAGAGCCTCAGGAACTCTAACAAATTCATTGCCCTAAAATAGGGCTAACCACCCCTTTAAGCTTTTCCCAGAAATGATGCAGTGTTCTGTTCACATTTTGACTTACTCTCCTTGCTGTAGTTTTTGCCTTGGACTGCTAATCCCATTCTCTGTGAATAAGGAGAGCCAGAGGATCCCTTTCCCTTGCCAGCAGCTGGTTCCATCCCTAGAATCAGTTTCTTTGTCCCACTCAGTCCTTTTGTTTTCAGTCTGACCTGTGGTTGGTTCAGTCTTTCCATGAAGCTTGTACCTTCCAGATCTTTTCCCTTTGGTTAGTCTTAAAGCAGATCCCAGCACTGGCTGCACAATTTGGTCTGGGTCAGAATATGTGACGGAATAGCTTCACCTTCAGCTCCTCCCCTTCCCAAGTCCTGGCACCTGGATTCCCTTTTCTGTCACAGCGTGATGTTGGTCTCCTCAGGTCCCCTGGCTGGTTGTCCCTCTGGGCATCATTTCTCCTTACCTGTAGTATGATGCTGCTTTCATCCATCTGTATGAGCATTTATCCACTTTGTCATTTCAAATGAAGACCTACTTTAAGCGCAAACATCACCATCCAAAATATTTCAAGACTCTTCGTGAAGGCATGATCTCTGTATAGTTCCCTACTGAAAGCTCTTTGCACTGGGTCCTAGAAGGCCCTGCAGAATCTGCTTTTGACCATAAGCTCCATCCTTTCATCCAGTTTCTAATTTGATTTTCAGTTGTGTTGCAGGAGTTCGAGACAGAACGTGCTTCCCCATTTCACTTAGTAGAATGTTTGGAAGTCTGCATCAAAAGCCCTGCTCACCTCAGGGATATCCACGAAGCCTATTACTTTATCACACAAAGAAGTTAATTTGATTTGATACAATATGTTCTTGACAAGCCCATTTTGACTGAATCTCATCTCCTTGTTCTCATCTGGGCGTCTACAAATAGTTGTTGGTTTTTTTCTTTTTATTTTCCTGGGAAATGGAATTAACCTGGCAGTTGTTTATAATCCCCAGCCCTCCTTCCTAGCTCCCCCTTGTCTCCCCCCGTGCATCCTCTTCCTTTTTCCAGCCACACTAGAGCCTCTGTGTGTTGCTGCTGTGGCAGTCTTGGTCCTTCTGCTGAAATTTCCGTCCATGCTTTCCTGTCCTGGTTAGGGTTTTTTTTTTTTTTGTTTGGTTTTTGTGTTACTCTGATGCAGTAACCCTCCCTCTCCATCTAAACCCCTCACTCCAGGGTTCCCAGAGGGGATGGAAAGCTGCTGTTTTCCCTCATGTGTTGTGACATTTGACCGCTTCACCCTCAGCCAAAGGGCGAGCGGCTCACTGCTTAATTTCAGGATCCAAAATACAATTGCTTTTTAAACTCCCTATGGACACTTTCCAGGCTACTGCACAAATTAAGCCTGTTCCTACTCCTTTCCCCACAACTTCCCTTTCTCTTCAAAGTGCTGGCCTCTTCCTTCTTTTTTTGAACTTCTTGCAGTGCTACAAATTTAAATGGAGATTTAGGCTAGATAAGACCCCCTGGCTGCCCAGAAGAGGTCTGTGGTGAAAGAGGTTGTCTTCTGCAACCTCTGCTCTCCCTTGTCCCATGCTATCACAGATGCCAGATTGGAAGAAGTCATCTCCCTCTTGCCAAGACATCACTGGGAAAATGGTTCTGCCTCCTCAAAAATAGCTTCTGCTTCTCTGTGAGGGCCCGAGACACATGGGGATCTGTGTGGCTCTATGGTCTCTCAGTTTGTACCCAAAGCAGCCCGGTTTCGTGGTTTCATTTCCTTTACATGCTAATGAGCTCATCTGCTTTGGCAGCAGCAGCAAAGCCAGGCAAAGGGGCTCAGCTGTGGGCTGTGTGTGACCCCAAAAACACTGGGAACAGCACCTCGAAAAGGACAGGGAGAAGCCCCACCATGGAAACCAGCCCTTCCCTGCTCAGCCCCTGGGAGCTGTACCTCTCCTCCATGGTGGCATAGGTAAGGCTGCTCTGCTAGTGTGATTCCTGGTGGGCTGAGGGCATCAGGTGACCATCATCCTGTCCTTTCCCCTCTGTTGACTGGGAGGCTTCATAAGCCCACAGCCCTGAGAACCACTGTGACCATGACAAAAGATGGAGGGCAGTGGTTTGAAACCTGGCCCCAGGTCATGCGAATGAATTGGGTTCCCAGCTACATTTTGTTTTGAAGTCTGCATGAACCATTTCATGTCTAAGCCTAACAACTCCTGTTAACCAAGTGGAGTTTCATGTGCTCTGTCTTGCTCAGTATCTAGTGACGTTGTTTTCTTCAATAAAAAGTGAACCCATAAAGACTCTCCAAACAACAAATATTAAAAGCCTTCTGTAAATATTGTTCCCTAATAACATTACAGCAAAAAAAACCCCAGAATTAGTAGGGAGGGAAAACTGACTGCTTATATGCTCTTGTTTTGGTGCTCAATATCACCTGCCTAAATGCTTGTAGAAAAATCAGCACTGGAGATGCACAGAAATACAGACTTCATGTTTTACAGTGGCCTGGTTATCTCATCAAATTTAAAACCTTAAATAGCTGGACTGTAAAACTTGTCTAATGACTTAACAAAACCAGGAGGCATGGGGCATGTTGACCATTTTTATTTTTAATAAATTTTGGCTTTGGAGAAATTACTCTCCTTCTCCAGTGTCCTATAAAACCATCTTTGTGTTGATACTTTGCATGCTGTTCTACTCACTCCCCTGGCTGAGCTTCACAGCAAACCATTTCTAGGTGTACATGCTGATTTAAAGAAAAAAAACCCCACCAAAGAGCTCAGGGAATGGGGCTAGGGCTGTGAAACCCCTCGGTGAGTGCAGCCGTGTTGTGGATCCTACAACCACTCGTGGGGTCCTGTACCTGCGCTGTGCACGGGGCAGCTGCTCCTGGTCACGCTGTGTGAACCTGAACTTCTGTGTGAACCTGAACTTCTGCATTTCCTGCCTTTGTGGTGTTTGGTTTTGCTCCATTGTTGGCCTGCCCGGCCCCCTCCACACCCCTCCCCTCACCAGCGGATGCGCCTTGCATTCAGCGTCTTCCTATTCTCAGAATCCCTCCCTTATTTTCTCCTCTTCAGGCTCCGAACAAACTTTTGTGCCTTTTCCATGTTTTTCTTGATTTTTTCCAGCAGCTGAGTCAGCATCTCCCTTTCTCTTCCAGACAGCAGCCCTTTAAAGCCTCTGTTATCTCGCAAGCGTGCCATTTGCTACAACCACCACCTAGAGCGGCTGAGATAAGCAAAGCAGTCAAGGGAGTAACCATCTCCTCGCAGCCCATGAATGCTTCCAGTCAGAATGGGGAATAATAGAAATATTTATTCTCTGGAAAAGCTTCCCGCAGCTGCTCTCCCTCCCTCTTTGTTTCACCCCGGTGCTGCCTATCTGTCTCAGTGGCAAACGGAGATGAGAGCTGGAAAGCCTGAGCCTGGTGCAATGTCCAACTCTTCCCCTCGTCAGCAGGATTTTTCATGGGCATCAGACTCAGCAGAGCTTTGTCCCCCTCTCCTCTTCATCAATATCTTCAGCCCCTGGTGCTGCCAGAGGCATCCAGTAAAGAGCCTCCAACAGGCCCCCTTGAAGTCCTGTGGCATCCTCTTCCTCCTCCTTTTTTTTTTTTTTCAGAGGAAATCAAAAGGGTATAATACTTTTTCAAATGTCTTCCAGTCTGGTTGGAAATGGGGCAAAAGTCATAGAAACATAGAACTGAAGAATGGTTCTAACCCCCCTGACATGGGCAGGAACACCTCCCACTAGACCAGGCAGCTCAAAGCTCTTTCCAGCCTGGCCTTGAACACTTTCAGGAATGGGGCATCCACAGGTTCTCGGGGCAGCCTGTCCCAGAGCCTCACCACTCCCCCAGTAAAGAATTTCTTTCTACTATTTCATTAAATCTCCACTCTTTCAGTTTAAAACCACTCCTTCTCTTACTAATAAGCCTTTTGCTGCACAGCAGGGGTTTTGAGTGGCAGTGGAGTAGCAGATGCTGGCCTCCAGGGACCACGTTAGTCAACCCTCAGTCTCCTTGTCCCTGTGGCCACTCTTTTTCCAGAGAGATGTAATGGAGAAGGGGCCATGGAACAGACATGGGGAACAGTTTGCAGTGGTGAGAGTTTTCAAGCTGAAGAGGACAGAGATGGGTGACACATGGGATAGATTTGGCTACACTGGTTGAGCCCTGCCATGCCAAGAGTATGGGGGAACACCCAGAGATACATGTGCCTACATGGGAGATTAGCAGGGGAGGTGACCCAGGAACAAACAACCTTATTCTCTATTTGTAAACTTTTCAGTATCCCATTTAACTTCTCGGGGTGTAACCCTCGG
The DNA here is from genome assembly GCA_013400935.1 of Turnix velox. Lineage (NCBI taxonomy): Eukaryota > Metazoa > Chordata > Aves > Charadriiformes > Turnicidae > Turnix > Turnix velox. Next base: position 612,120 of record VZTY01023289.1, on the reverse strand, counting down.
GGCAGAAGCTCAAATGGCAATGTAGCCAGAAACATTGTGTAGCATCTGTTATAAACACCCACTAGACCTGGGAGCTCATTTTGTGGCCCCTTCCTTGGTACCTCCAATGAGCCTATGCCAAGGTTAGATAGAAAATTACTTCAATGCACTCTCCTCTCTAGAAATAAACTGTTGTACAACCAAATCCTTCAAGAGGGGGGCAGTTGCTTTCTCAGGCGGTTCCTGGTCTGAGAATGGGTTGGTTACAGGGATATCTGCCATATTCATATCAGACCAGCAACAGCATCAGCTGTTTGTCATTAACTTTGCTCTTCCTTCTCTCTTCACAAACTGGCTGAAGATCAAAGGATCATAGTCAGAGCAGTAGGTTAATCTCAGTATACTGTGTCTGAGCCATGTTTTTAGACAGCCTGGAAGAGGCTGTAGGAGACCTGGGCAATGGTTCCTCCCTATCCTTGTTTTGTACCTCTTTTTGTAAGAGATAACTCAGGGGAATCCAGCAGTGTGTCAAGTATTGGGTTTGTCAGTGACGTTTGTGGGGGTTAAATGTGATACTTCTTTTTTCTCAGCTGTAGGAGACTGATGAATCTTATCAGAGAAAGGTCTCACACTGGTGTCTTTGTATAAATCTATATTTCACAGAATCATAGAATAGTTTAGGTTGGAAAGGATCTTCAAGATCAGTCATAATGTTGTACTGAAAATTACAGGGAGTTACTCTAAGATAGATCTGTCCTCCCCAGGAGCTGTATCAATTTAAAGATGGCCAAAATCATCCCCAAGACATTTTGCTTCACCCCATTGTGGCACAGACCCCAAAGTGCATGTTTTGGGGTTCATTCCCACTTTGCAGGCTGCTGGAAGAGTCAGACTCTGGTAAGTCTGAGCTGTGCCCAGCCTCCACAGGGCTCCATCTCCCAGCATGTGTGGTATGGGGTCTGTGAGCAGCCGGCTGTGCCTTGGGACCCCTCTGTCCCTCTCATTCAGGAGCTTTTGCCCAATGTATCAGGTGGAAGTGGTTGGACCTTGACCAATTTTTAATTACCAGTGCACTGATTGAAATGGTGGCAGCGGCAGCTACCTGGAGTCAGTAGGAATTGACTCCTGTCATGTGGTGGGTATAATCTGCTCCCACTGAGATCCTGTGGTGGGACTGGTGCCAGGAGGTGGAAAGCAGAAACCTGATTTTCAGGGGCAGTGAAAGCCTGGAGCTTGTGCTGGGGGGGCAGAGACAATTCCTCTGTGCCACCACCGATATCAGACCATGGTCCCCAGCTGGTTCTTGTGTGTGGGACTGCTATTCCATGTTCTCCGATAAAGAGAGGAAGGAAAAGGATTTTCAATAAACAAGAATGGAGCAGTTCAGAGGCAGCCTCCTCAATAACTTGCATACTTGCCTGGGACTGCAGATTATTTCAATATCAGCACAGATGCCATTTCTGGAAACTCCCTGCAGACCAAGGACAGTAGAGGAGCCATTTTATTGTACTTGATGGGTGAGTGCAGGAGGCAGAGGTTAATAAGACTGGTACTGTGCACAGAGTATGCAGAATAAAGAGGCAGCACGAAAAGTTCTGGTGAAAAATATTTTGTTTTCTCTACACATGCTGAATAAAAGAACATAATTTCCTCTGATTCCTGTTTTTCAAATGCACATTCATGGCTTCTGCAGCTGCTAACATGGTGAGGCAGCCTGCAATGCTCTCCTGAGCATAAGACTTCTCACCTAATATGCACATACTTAACTGCCTCTGAAACTCATTTATCTACAACAGTTCCTTCCAGACTCCCTGGCATAAAATAGTTTTGCACCAAAGCTGTGTTTGTATTCTCATATGTGACAACACCACATGAGGTGTTTTGGTGTTATTTTGCAAAGTCTCTCTGTTCCTACATGTGAGCCACATTTATCTATGGATGGAAGGAAGCCTTCCCACCCCCTTTGGCTTGAGAGAGAGATTTGTGAAAAGCAATAGTTGCATTTTGAATAAGTTTAGAAAACTGAGAATATTCTCCTATGTACTCTGACAAATACTTCAGAGTTTAGAAAGGTTTGGGGTGCTTTTTTTAAGATACTCTTACCAGAAGTCACAGTGAACTTTATGGCTGTGTAAGCTTTCCAAAACCCCACACATATCCTGCTTGGGCAGCATGTCTCTTTCAGGGCACTCTGTTGAGTGCCAATGACACCCAAATGCCCAAAACGTCCTTGAGTACAAACAGTACTGACTTTGCCAGAGGGCTGCCAGTGTAACCCCTGCTCCTAAAAGTGACATTCTTGTCACAGGGAAACATCTTTGCTCACTGTGCTGGAGAAAAGGTGTGCCTGGCATTCCTAAATCCTAAATAGGTCTTCCCAAACCTTTCTAGTGAGCAATGCAGGCAGCAGAAGAAGAAAAGGGTTTGCTGTTGCTAACCTGGGCGTCTTTGAGCAATGCCAAAATGACAAAGCTTAGGGAGAGACTGGAAAGGTAAGGATCTCAGATTACTCATCAGCAGATGATTCTGCAGAGCTGAGCAGGGACCTTTGGCCCAGCAAAGGTGAAGGTGTGAGCTCCAGGGAATGTCCTGGGGATTTAATGGGATGAAATAGGAGAGGAAGGGGTGAAATGTGAAGGGAAAGGATGAGAAGGAATGGAATGGTTTCTGCTAGGATGGGATGTGACAGGAAAGGATGGGAAGGGATGGGGTGGGATGGGATGGGATGGGATGGGATGGGATGGGAAGGGACGGGGTGGGATGGGATGGAATATGAGACGGATGGGATGCTCCATGGTTAAGCAGCTGCAGCCCTCTGAGCACAAAGCAGTTTCTCCATGCTGTGGGAGAAGAGAAAAGGGTGCTGTGATATCCCAGGCCTGACGACTCTTGACCACATCTATAGCAGCCATGAGAGGTGATATGAGAGGTGGGGAAGGCAAAACATTAATTTGTGTGAGGTGGCTGAAAGCTGAGCGCTGAGAACGCAAAGGGGCTTCAGCTCTTTCAAAGACAACAAACCCAGACAAAAGCTGCAGCAGAGCTGACTGTAGCAGCATATGCCACAAAAAGTTAACTCCTGCTCCTTTGTAGCCCAGGCTGGGCTGCAGCTGCGAGGCGGGGGCGAGCACGGGGGGCAGAGCAGGAGCGCAGCTGCTCCCCGTCACGTGGGGAGAGCCCATGCGGTACCTCCTGGGGACAGCCGGGAACAGAGGAGGGGAGGAGGGGTCTGGCCCCTGGATCTGCTGCGATGCTGCCACTGATGGGAAGCAGATATGTGGGATGAGGGATGGTGAGCACTAAGGCTACAAGTTGAGGTGTTCCAGTGCAAATGGCCAATCCAGTGAAAAAAAAAAAAAGGATGAAGTCGTTGCTGGCTGTATGGAGCCATAGAAGGAAACTTCAACTGTCCTCCAGGAGTCCTGAAGTGCATTTTGTTGCAACACTTTATTAAGGCTGTTGATTTACCACCAGTTGAGCTGGAAGAACAACAGATGGATAAACTGGGCCTTTTTTACCCCTCGAGATGCTTAATAAATGTATTCCTGAACAGACAAGCATGTGTATTACAAATTCAGACGGGACAGTTGGGAACCAGTGAGTAACTCTGGGTGGAGTATCCTCTGCATTACATCCTTGAAGTTATTTTGCAGATTTCCTAGATTATCCATCGTGGTTCACCACGCAGCAGTGCCGTAGGCCAGCAGTGATATTGGTGAAGAATTTAAACACATAAAGTTAATGATGTGAGAACAGGTGTTCGCTGCTGTAGTTGATGGGGAGGAGAATGGTGGAGCATCTATGTAAAGGCAATATGAGCTGCCAGAGTTTAAAAATACAGATGGGTAGCAACAGTGAGAAAGAATACCAGACAGCAGAGGTTGTAATGTGTGAGCTATAGGGTGATTCTGGAAAGGGTTAAAAGAGATGATGCTGCAAAGATTAAAGATCCATCTCAAATGCAGATTTAAAAAAAAAAAAAGTTTGTAATCAAGTGATGGATGTAATCAAGTGATGTCAGGTACCTGGACACTTGTGTATCAGCAGCACAAAGGAAAGCAGGAGGTGATGGCACGACAGAGCTGGAACCGTCCATCTGAAACATTCACTACCACAACTGTCCCTCTGCTGGGGCCAACTTCACAGAATCAGAATATCAGAGACTGGAAGGGACCTCAAGAAATCATCTAGTCCAATCCCCCTGACAGAACAGGAACACCTAGACCAAGTCACACAGGAACACATCCAGATGAGTTTTGAATGTCTCCAGAGAAGGAGACTCTACAACCTCTCTGGGTAAACTTCACCCCCCAACACGCCTCAGTGCTGAGAGCACAATAGCTTCAAATGGGGACTTCTTAGTGCTGGGACTGTGATAATAATGGATTTGAGCACTCAAGTCAATGCAATTTCCATTCCATAGTTCTTTTTCTTATTCCCTGTAACTTGCTCAAATTAATTCTAGGTTCTCTTATGAGTGACTTTCTTATGAGTGTTTTGAGGGTGGGGAAGGGAAAGAGGCAGTAATGCAACCAGAAATCCAGTCTCCTTTTTTATTCTTACAGAGGGCTTTAACCAAACACAACCAGCCACTTAACAAAACAAAATTCCTAAAGCCATATTCCAAACAAAATCAAACAGACTGAGCACAGATCTTACTGGAACAATCAAAATCCTAAGGAAATGGAAGTAATTGTTTTTGTATCACAAAACTGGATTAATAGGCTGGGAAGTAGCTAGCTATGCACATATTGAGATCCTGAGGACCTTTCTAATATTTTTTATTACTCTTTTTTTTCCTGGAGTGTCTCTGAGCATAACAAACTCCATCAAAGGGGGCCTACAAGATGGCTAGGGAGGGACTGTTTGCTAGGGCACACAGGGATAGGATGTAGGGATAACAGAGGAGAAATGGTTTTAGATTAGAGCAGGGCAGGTTTAGAAAGGAGTTCTTCACCATGAGAGTGGTGAGGCATTGGAACAGGTTGCTCAGAGTGGTGGTGGAGGCCACATCCCTGGAGTCATTCAAGGCCAGGCCTTATGACGCTCTGAAGAACCTGATCTAGTGCAGGATGTCCCTGCTCACTGTAGGAGGTTTGGACTAGATGAACTTTGAAGGTGCCTTTCAACTCATTCTTTGATTCTATGAAATGTATAAGCATAAACTCCATTGAAGTGGCCAGGACAAGTGGACTGAGGATGCAGACTCGCTATGAATACAACCAAAGAAAGTAACCAGGGGATAAGGAGCACAGGCTGCTGGGGGCTTAGATCCTTTTCTGTCACTGTTGGATCTCAATACTTGATGCTTATCAAACGATATCCTGTCCAATTATTAGCTGAATTTGCTGATAAGTAAACTAACGCTTATAAACTGCCTTAGCAGCATGGGACTAGCATAAGAATGTCTTAATATTAGATTGCCTTAAAAAAAATGTTAATAGAAACAATAGAGAAAAACATAGCTTACCACAGTATCACTTCCCTTTCCACTCTGAGACCAGAGATGGAGAAAAGGAGCTGAACCTTGCTGCCTAATTGGGCTGCAGCATCTCAGAAAAGTATGCTTGTCCTCAAGGAATGCCAAATATTTTTAGTGTATTGGTGTGTACCTATAGCTCCTGCCTGTGCAGCAAAGCCTAGAGAAAAGTATATGTAGCCTGAAGCACAACAGGATGCAACGGTAGGTTAAGAATTTGCAGGAAACGCAGAAGATCAAGCCAGATTCTGCAACTTGCTGTTAATTTTTAGCCAAGAGATTAAAATAGTAGCAGAAAGAAAAGATGGAGCAGATGCAGCATCTCCATGGGGCTTCTTCTTGCAGCTGTCTTCCTGTTCCTGTCTTGTACTTTCTCATCCTCTGGAGCATCATGGCAGTCCCAGTTACTTAAAAGGCACATGGTGGCACCGCAGCAAGCCTGAGCGGGTGCCTGTGGGGGGCAAGTGGGAGGATGGATGCAACCTGAGGCAATTCAAAGAGACACTAGTGTCTTTCTTTGGAGGACATGGGACTGACTGCCCCACTTCGGGGCAAGGAAGCATCTGCTCCTGGATGCAGGCTTTCTGGTACAAGAATATTTCCTGGAGAGACCAAATGGAGGATCTCATGTGGGGTGCATACTGGGTGGAGGAGAAGGGAGAGGTTTGGTGGTCTTCTTCCCTCTCCCACACTCATCCCCCTTCCACACCACCCAGCCTGTGGTTTTACAGGGATCCCTGGCAACATCCTGGTGAACAGAGACTTATGATCACTGTATGGGCAATTACCTTCCCTAGCAATTACACCTCCTTCTGCATCAAGGGAGAGAGCCAGGCAGGCTGCGGGCACCTAGCTCTCTCTTTTACATAAATGCAGCAACAGCAACAACAATGAAAAAGGTTTAACTGAAAAAAAAAAAAGCTCAGCAACAAAAGAAATAATTAAAGTTGAATTTCACTCAAAAGTAGGCCATTTAGTTTTGTTTTACCTTTTGAAGTTCTTGAACATAAATCCTTTCCAATGCTTTGCTGGGACCAGCTTCACAGAATATCATGGATTGGAAGGGACCTCAAGAGATCATCTAGTGGAGCATAATTTTTTAAAACAGGATTAAGCATTTTCCTTTGGAAAATTATCAATATTTTAATTTGAAAACTACTAATGTAACATTGGAGTACTTTTATAAACTGTCAAAACTGTGTTTGTCAAAACTATGTTTACCAAAACCATAGTCAACTTGGCAAACAGTTTCAACTGACCTACGGTTGTGGTTTTTTTCCCAAATCAATTACGCCTTTGAAAAAATGTTCCATCATGAATCAAGAGCACAACTTTGGTCCTTCAGCATGCAGAGAACCTTCATTTCAATTTACCACTCCCTAATGTACGTTACAAAATTGCACACAACGTAGAATTATTGAGCTGTGTAAACCATGAACAGTGGGAAAAAGGAGAAAGATGAGGTGTATCCACCTCAGTCACTGGCTTCCTGGCCAAATTCTTTATCCGGCTGAAGTCAAGAGCAAAACACTCAGCAGCAAGAGATTTATTTTATTTTTTTCCTTATTCCCAAATATGCTTTAAAACACCATTTTTTAGCATGAAAATGAAGATTCACTGTGGATCCACAGATCCAAACCAACACCCAGGTGGTCCTCAGTTAGCAAATGTAATTTGGAGGTTGCAGTGCTGCACATCCTTCTGCTGCCACAGTGCATGCAGGGACTTTCCAGTCCCTGCTGTGGTTCTGGGCAGCTGACAGTGCTGTGCCAGTTCGAGATCATGCACAAACATGTGCACACACTTTCACACATACATCCACATGCACACAACCACCCCCACCTTGCCTCTCCCAACAAACACACAACAAAGAAACCCCATGCCCTCTCTGCTCCCCCTCGCAGCATTTCTCCCACGCAAAACTCCCATGTATCTTAAAATAATTTCCCTGTGGCCTTTTGTACTCCAGATCAATTACTTGCTTTTCTGCCTATACAATGGTTATTCTCTTATCAGCCTTGTTTTTCTCTCAAGCCCATTCCCTCTCTTTATCCTGCCTTTTTTTTTTTTTTGAGGAGGTAGAGTTGGAGGCTGCTAATTAACCCTTCATCAAACAGAGTCCATGTCAGGCATCACCACTCAGAGAAGATGGGGCTGGGAAGAGGAGGAGGAAAGGGGTGGGGGGAGGAAGAGGAAGATGACACAACAAACATGAGGCCGCAGCAACAGCAGCCGGTTCCAGACACAACATCTGCAGAATGAGGCCATTTTTCTGTAACTCTAATCTCATAATTCATTGTTTGTGCGGTGTTGGTTACAGTAGCTGAAAGGGGGAATAACAGCAGGTCAATTTGGCACAGAAATGTGTTTGAATCCTCAATGAGGGACTAGCCCACCTTCTGACAAGCTGCTGAACTGGGGCCAGAAACTGAGAAAATAAGCAGGAAAGTGGCTTTAAAAGAAAAAAAAAACCCAACCCAAAACCAACAAACCCCCTTACAATGAAATAAACCCACTAGAAAGAACTTATTCCTTTGAATCAGTGGGGGCAGCATGCCTTTGGTGAGCACCAGGGTGATGCTACAGCTCTCTCCTCACTGCTGCTGCTGGTCATTTACTTTGGGCTCCTGTGCAAGCAAAGGAACTGCTGGTTTGGCCCCTGCGGCTGCCACAGTGGCATTATCAGGCTCTGTGATGCTGCTGAGCCTTTTGGTCTTATTAATTTTATTTTTTATTTCCTGCAAGAGAGAGGAAAAAAAAAAAGAAAAAAGAAAAAAGTATTTTTTTATTTCTGCCCTGTAAAGTCGAAGGGCGCTTGAGTGCGGTTGTGTTAGAGATGCGCTCTTGGTTAATGTTTGCAGCTGATTACTAAACTTCTCCTTGCAAACCACAAAAACCCAGCCTGTCAGCCAAAATTAGCTGACAGCAAGGGAGTGTCCTTCTCAGTTTTGCAGGTCGTGGCACATCTGCTCTTTGAAGAAAAAGAGAACGAGCAAAATGGGGCTGGGTGGCTGGTGGTGGGGTGGCTGGTTGTTGTTGTTGTTGGGTTGGTTGTGGGTTTTTTTTTTTGCCTCCCATTTGTGCGTGTCTTCATAAATATCCCGATGAGAGGCTGCCTCTGTGGTTGGTGTGTGGAAAGGGCGAGGGGAGGAGGAGGGTGGATAAAGAGCAATTCTCCGTCTGCGTGGGGGACACCCTTCCTCCCCTTCCCTGCCACCTCCTCTTCCTCCCCCTCCTCTCACCGTTTGACCTTGAGTTCCTTCCCTGCTCCTGTTCCCCTCCTCCCCCTGCCCGCCTGCATCTGGCATCCGAGGCAGGCTGGTGCAGCTGGGGGGCCGAAAATCCCCCTCCCAAAGATCCTTAACCCCTGCTCCTCCAGGGCAGGCTGTACCCCGCCTGCTCCCCCTGCGAACCCAGCACAGCCTTGAGGACTTTAGAGGGGGGGAAGTGATGGGCAGGAGCAGCACCCTCCCCACCCCCTCCACCAGCTCCCGGGTGTCCTGCGCTGCCGCTCAACAACCCTAATCCGGTTGTCTTTTCCAGCAGCCCTACTGGGGAACAATGGGCGGCCTTGTGCTGGCCGAGGCTGTCCGTCCTCGTCCTTGCAGCTGGCGTGGCCACCGGTGCTAAGCTCCAGTGAGCAGGATCAGCTGAAACAGACTCCCCCCGCCATCGCTCCCCTTCACCCCTTGTCAAGGGCTTGCCTATCCACTGGGGCCGCTATCGCTTACATGAAACATTTGGTTGGCAATGGGCTGTTTGTGCTGGGAGGCAGAAGGGGCTCTCCCGGCAGCCAGCGGTGATCCTGGGCACAGAGAGCTCTGCCCTGTGTTAGTTTACAACAGTTTTGCCCACACAGGGAAAAAAAAGTACAATGGAGACAGATCATGCACAATGACAGGCTGCTGGCGGCTCCAGGGGATCCATAATTTATGATGTTTTTCTTACCGATCCGGTTTTAGGTTTCACAAGCAGACCCGTTTCCTTCCCATTTGTTGCTTCCTTCCGTCCTTGTTTCAAGAAACTGAAAACGAGTGAGTGGCAGCGGTGGCCATCCTGCTCTGCTGGGGTGGCGTACTGAGCTGAAAGGGTTGGATGNGAGGTGGCTTATGCTTGTATGGGATAGAAGGGGGGGGGGGGGCGGTCCTCACCCTCACTGGGCTTCCCTGAATTTATGACAGTGCAAGGAGAATGCCCTGACACACACCTCTCGCCACATCTCAGCTTCCTGATGAGCAGTGGTAGCAGTCCATGTGCTGCTGCCCTGGACTGCTTTCAGGTTCATCAGGTCACCCTTTAAAAGCAGGGCATCTCCCAGCAATTGGCTGATTAGACGTAAGGAGGTTAATAATGGCTTTTAAGGATTGTTCTTACTCAAATAAATAAGAATCAAAACTTAATCTGCTCTACTATCTGTAATCTAGCCATCGCTCCCGTGCCAGAAATAGATGTATCAGGGCAAGATGCAGGTGGCCAGATGCCACCTCCACACTGAACATGGGTGCCATCAGTTACATCCAGACATAGAGATATGGAGCTACATGGGTTTGTCCAAGCTTGAACTGTACATCTGGCGAAATTTGCCATTTTTGAATCTGGAGATGATTTTTTGGTTGAAGTCTGTCCTCACCATGAACCTGTCTGCCCTGTGGCCATGCTCCCTATCTTCCCAAATCCATTTGGGAGACCATGCTCACAAGAGGCAAGGAAAGGACCCACTCTGAAGTCCTGTCACTCCCCCACTCCATCCATGGACCAGTCAATGAGGGCTGCACAGCCCCCACGTTGCACCATGGCTGCCCACCCTGCTGCAGATGGCTGGGTCATCTGGGTGGTTTGCAAATGACCAAGTAAGGTTAAAACCACAGTCACTGTGGTTACTGGCTGCTGTGATTAGTCACACAGTAAGTGATCCAATTATAGTAACCCCCACAACACTCCCCACTTCATCTGTTTAAAAGGACAAACCCAGGCCTCCCTTAACTAGATTTCAGTGGGGGTTTATGCACGAAGGAGAAAAGAGCCTGAGGTTGGAAAGGAAGAGGTGGGGGCCTGACGGGAGCACTGATGAGGTTTTGGTTTCAAAACCTGCCATGGCTCACTGTGTTGGGAAGCTCCTCTTTCCTCCATGCCAGGCATTGGCTGAGGTGATGCAAGTTTTGGGATGGTGGGAGCCTTGTGTGGCTGCTGGGGTTGGGGGGGCGTGACAGAGGGTATGAACTGCTGTGGTCATGTCCACCCTGTAGCCTTGTCAGGTCAGTCCATCTCCTGCCACCGTGGTTGACTGACCCTGAGGCTGCTCTCTTGCTGCTTCCCATCTGGACTGTTGTGCAGCTCACTTTCCTTTTTTTGAAAACAAAATTAAATTAAAGGATTTCAAGGACTCCACCTGGTTCGCCTTGCAAATGGCTGTGGTTTTTACCAACATATCTCCCCTTTTGCCAGGCCCAGGACTTCCCACAAGCAGGCAGGAGATGGAGATGAGAGAGATGGGGCTGCTCATCCCATCCACCCTTCCAGCTGGTGCTGGGAGCAGGTGATGGGCACCTGCGTCCCCCACAACACTGGGCGTGCCCCCTGGGTCCCCTCTCCAGCAGCCACCGAGGCGGTATGAGGAGTGGGTGGGATGCAGGGAAGGAGGGGAGGCATTACTTTGCTGCCATGGCAGGAGATAGCTCTTGCTTGCAGACGATGAAACAGGCACCCCAGGCCACCATCCTGCCTGCAGGGTCCTGTGCCCTGTCAATCCCACTGGCATCTTCCTTTGTGGCAGGGCACACTGCTACCACCATCAGTCACTGTTATTTATTGTCTTCTTTCAGTGTGGAGCAGTCCCTGGGGCACATGATGACTCAGTAATGCTGATCCTGCACCAGATTCTTCCACACCTCTCCTTGCATGTATAGGGTTTATGATCATGCAATGTCCAAATGTAATCAGGCCAACTGAGAGCATGCCATCCTCTCATTTAGCAGGGTGAGGGCTGGGAAATGGCTAAGACAAATCTGTGGGTGAACAATAATGCCACAGTTTTGATCCCACGCGCAGTTTTATGGCTGAGCTGTAAATCCTTTGGAAATCGTCTATTGGGAATCCAGACTATTTGGTGTTGTGTTTGCTGTGGTGTTCATGGAATGAGTCATGACAATCCCAGCCCTCCTCTTTCTCATGGTTGCAGACGCTTTGCTTCCAGCAATGGATTTCATAGCTCCATCTTATGTGCACTTTAAGTTTTATCTGGTCAGGACAGAACACCCACAGAAGCTGAAGGCCCTGACCCAAAGGAGAGTAAGTGAGGAATGGGAGGCTGGAGACTAAGCCAGCCTCAGTAGTATGCTGTGGGATGTTTTGGGGTTGCCTGTCAAGACCCTGCCAGGAAAAATCACCCGTCTTTAATTAGGGAAGAATCCATGGCTCCTGTTACAGCCATTCACTGCCCACACACTGATAAACCACTCCTGACTGAAGACGCTGAAGATGCTGCAATTTGCAGTGCCTTTCAAGGCAATTACTGTGAGACACTATCCAAAGTATTTCTGAGGACAAGATAGATGCAGGTACCTCCCTCTCTGCCCACCAGATTTATTTCCTAATGCACTTTGACTCCACACGTTCTTGGCTCCCTGAAAAACTGGGAATTTTCCTGGAGCATCTCCAACAAGTGCCCTCTATTCAGTCACTCACCTGCTGATACTGCCTTCCTGATTGAACTTTCCTGCTTCTTCTATCTTTTCCCTCTCCTGCCTATCTTCCTGCCTGTCCTAGGGTTTCTTCCCACTCCTGCCACCAATCCCCCTCAGCCAGGTCAAGGAAAACTTCCTCTCCCTCTCCCACAGTGATGTGTTCCCTTCACATAGCCACTTGTCAAGTGGAAGCAAAGGCTTCTTCTGGTTGGAGATTGATGTTTCAGTTGCAACAACCACTGAGGTGAGACTCCCACTGCACCACAAAGATATGAAGGACCAGGTCTACCTATCTCTTCCCTGTCTACCCATCTTTGTGGCAGGGTTCAGCAAAAGAGCACCGGTCCTCTCTTGAGGAGGTGCCAGCTCTGATATACCAGCACTGCAGCCTGGGTAAGCAGCAGCAGATGTCTAGGACCTCATTTCCCAGTGTAAGAGAAATGAATGACATAAAGTCAAGGTGAAAGTGGCCTAACCCCATCTGATGCAGTGCCCAGCAACAAACTTCCTGCCTCTGTTGAGCACAAGGGTGAAGGGACCAAGGGAGGGCTGGGTAGATTCACCTGACTCTCACAGGTTTCCTCATCCTGAGGCACTTTTCCTGCAGAATGATTATCTTATAAAGGGTTTGGAGCATCCATGGGCAGACCCCAGAACTGACACCCAAGCAGGTTAAAACATTCTGAGTTAAACAAACCTTAAATGTTAATTATTTTCTAGTTGCTCTGTGCCAGTCCTGCAGTGGAATTGAGAGCACTCTCAGTAAGTTTGCAGATTACACCAAACTGAGTGGTGCAGTTGACACATTAGAGGGAAGGCATGTGACTTAGAGGGGCTTGGACAGGCTGGAGAGGTGGGTCTGTGGAAAACTCAAGATCTGGTGGAGACCAACCCTACAGAAAAGGATTTGGTGGTACTGGAGAACAAAAAGCTGCATAAGAGCCAACAGTGTGCACTTGCAGCCAAGAAGGCCAGCTGTATCCTGGGTTGCAACAGAAGAGCCACGGCCAGCAGATTGAGAGAGGTGATTCTGTCCCTTTACTCTGCTCTTGTGAGACCCCATCTGGAGTACTGTGTCCAGCTCTGGAGCCCTCAGCAAAATAAGGACATAGACCAGTTGGAGAGGGTCCAGAGAAGGGCCATGAGGATGATCTGAGGGATGGAGCACCCCTACAAGGACAGGCTGAGAGAGATGGGGCCGTTCAGACTGGAGAAGAGAAGGCTCTGGAGAGACCTCATAGTGGCCTACAGGTACCTGAAGGGGGTTATAAGAAAGCTGGAGAGGGACTATTTGCCAGGACATGTAGTAATAGGACAAGGAGCAATGGTTTTAAACTAGCCCAGGGCAAGTTTAGATTAGATGAGGGTGGTGAGGCACTGGAACAGGTTGCCCAGAGAGATATTCAAGGCCAGGTTTGATGAGGCTCTGAGCAATCTGACCTAGTGCAGGACAACTCTGGCTGCTGCAGGGGGGTTGGACTAGATGACCTTTGAAGATCCCTTCCATCTCAACCATTTTATGATTCTATGAACTGCTTGTCACTGGGACAGGGTATGGTCAAAATCTCCTCTGGTCCTTTGTACAGTGTTCTCAAGTTGTGCCACGTCTGCACAGAGCAGTGTTCAGCAAAATTGTCTTCTCAGGACAGAGTATTTGTAATTAGACATGAAGCAACAAGGTTGGGACAGCAATATGTGACAGGCACCCAGCATAAGTCTTGCCATAGGGCTACAAGAATTGTTAAAAATATCACAGGCGGTATTATTTATTGTTTGTACACAAATAAGGTATAGAAGTAATTCTCAAGGGTAAAGACTGCATTTTCTCCATATCTTGTCAGAGTTGGCCATTAAGTGATGTAAATTTTAAACCAACAAAGACATGCAAGCCTTGATAGGCTGAGGTTCATGTTCTTAATGAGTAAAGAAGTGGAAAAAGAAAGAAAATAATTTTCTTTAATGAATGGAAGAAAGGGAAGAAATTCCTAAATAATTATAAGCATGTTTACAGTGACTCCCACTGTTGTATGCCTGTGACCCTGGGTCAGATGTGGAGTTTTGTATAGATCCATCCATAAGTACATAATACACTTGTCATAGATGAGATCAGCTCTGATGTATTTTTTTGGCAGCTTTGGAGCCATCATATTTCCAATGTTTTGTCCAGTCAATCACATCTGAAATGGCAATGTTTCCATCACATCCCTCCACAGCCTCGAAGGAGGTCTTTGTTAGGATGGTTTCTCAATGTTTGCAGTAACTCTCTGGGTAGAGAAAGATGAGCTTTGTTTGCAATATGCCTGAAGATGGTCTGCTTTATTTGTATTAAATGGATGCAAAATGTAAACCCTCACGGCTCTCCCTGGCTCTTACCAACTTGACTTGCACGGATCAAGGAGCACATACCTATGTGGCCAAGGATGATGTTGTGCAGAGCCTGAGCAGTCATCCTCACTGGCTGGAGGTCATAAACCCATGTTTTCTCACCAACCCTTCTGGCAGCATTAGCTTGGGATGAGCAAGAAACCTGTGCTTCAACTAGCAGCAGATGTAGCTCCCTGGGAGCCAGTCAGCAGGTCTCCACTGTGGGTGCAGACACCCTCTATGAAGGTGGTGTGAAGCTCACCCACAGTTCCCCACTGGGCTGAGGGGACAGGCAGTACAGCTGTGAGAAGTGTGTAGCCCTGAGTTGTCACTCATGAGCAGCTGTGGATGTGCTAGTTGCTTTCCTTCCTTGCAAGGAAATCTGAGGAGCAGTGCCTAGGTTGGAAACCACTGGCCTTTGACCTGTCTTTGCAGGCATTGCTGGATGCACTCAAAGTATAGCTCACAGCTTGCATGTTCACTGGGTGTAGGTCAGCAGTCTATCTCCTCTTCCTACCCCTTCTCCCTCATTGCAAAGTGTACACACACTTTAGGGTCCTCCCAGTTGTCAATTCACTCAGATGGGTGTAGACACCTTGCTGATGAGTTTACACTGTGGGACACCAGACCCTAGATGGGAATCTTGGAGCCTGAGCCCTACCTGAGGTGCTGCTCAGTGTTTGTCTGCTACCCTACCAGCAGCACCAAATACCTTCACTCATTTTTATGACACTAGTACATGCTGAAGAAGGATCATTACAGCAAAGCAGGTACCTTCCAAAGTATCCTACACAGGTAGCTTCCAGAATAACCTGCACATTTAAATATTTTTCACACTAGTGCTGTGTCTGTCTGTCTTTCCATCCCTGCCTCTAGTAACCAGGCTCGTCTCCACTCCCACTCTCTGTTGGTTGCAACTGCAGTAGCTGGGGATCAGTTGTGTCCCCAGGCACCCACAACAGTACATGGCTGCCAGGAGAATAATGTTGTCCCCTGGCCATGCTGAAGCCTGATGTAATTGTGTTGCTGGGCTTGGGAAGATGAGTGGGGAGGAGGTTTCTGAGAGAGTGGAGGGTGACCTGGTAGAGAGGCAGTGGGGATGCTGGCCTTCCCATGCCTGCTCTCCCTAGCAGTCCTCCTCCATTAATTTTTTTCCCTTCTCCTGCCAGATTGTGTGAACTTGAAATATTTTAGCACTTCAGAACGTGGCTTCAATGTGCACACTACTATTGTATTTTGAAGAGGGTGTTTGTGTTTGTGTTTGTGTCCAGATCTTTCTCCAGTATTTCATGTTTCATAAAGCAACTGCAATGGAGAGGGGAACCTTCCTTCCCTCCCTCCCCATCTGCTTCCCTTCCCACAACACTGTAGTCACCACACCAGGCAAGGCAGGACTGGGGGAGGTGATCCCCCACTCTCACACCCTAATGGTTTTGACAAGGAGACGTGGTGATGCACCCACTCACACCAGCCCTGCCTGTGCGCTCACATGTATTTCCTCTCTCACACATGCTCCCACTATGGCCCTGGCAGCTGCCCTCATTTACTCCCTCTATTTTAGGCTCCTTGTAAATCCATCCCCATCATGGCTTTGTTTGTGGGGAAAGCTTGCAAGAGGTGCCTCTCCACGCAGCGATGCAGGTAGGAGCTGAGCAGGGCTTTCAAAAGCATCACATCCCTTGCAACTTAAAGAGAAGCAAAGCATACTGGCACCTTTTCTACAATGATCTGCATCTGTTGTGCTGAATGCTGCATTTAGCTGGGATTAAAATAATCCCAAAATGGTGTCCTCACACTTGCCTTCTGAATCACTGATGTGCAAGCCAGCTCCTATCTGCAGTCACAGAGTGTGGTGCTATCAGCTATCACCAAGCTTGGGTAAATAGACCCTGCCCCTCTAGTTGGGTTGCTTTGCTTGGCTTGGCTGTGGGCTGACTACGGCTGCTTGGTCTCCAGAGAGGTGGGAGCATAAGGAAGGAAGGCAGGCTCCTATCTGCTGTTAATGTCTTACTGGAACTTGGGCAATTTATATCAGCCTAAGATAGGTCCTCATTGGTGTGCAGTGTACAGAACAAACGTTTGTTCTGTGATTCATGATTTCTAAGTGCAAAGGGTATGATAAAAAAGAGTCACTTCCTCCCACTGCCCAGTTACTTTCCCTGGTTTTACTTCTTTATTATTTCAAGTTTAGTAAAAGTCTTACAATATCTGGTGTTATTATTTAAAACCTCGGGTCCCGGAGTCCTGTGAAGGCACAGGAACTGATGCTTTTGATGTAGCAATAAAGAAATCAAGCATGAGTTTTGTCTTTCTGTAGCCACAAAGACAAGCTAGAGCACTAAACAACTCTGTCATCCAAAATGTCAACAAAGAGAAAGCTAGTCTGCTACACTGAAGTGGATTTAAAAATGCACGTCCTTCTTTTCACTTCACTTGGAGTACAGTTTCTTCACGGTGACCCTGCATTTGCCCCATTTTTGGGGTGAGCTGGGGAAATAGCCATGAGCAACAAGGAGGTGGCCCTGGAGCAGTGAGGAGGTGGCCATAGAGCAGGGAGGAGGTAGCCCTTAAGCAGTGAGGGGGTGAAGCAGTGAGCAGTGATGCAGTGAGGAGATGTCCCTGGAGCAGCGAGATGTCCTTGGAGTACTGCAAAAGCAGGAGCTACTCCCTGCAGAATGGAGGAAGGAAAGGACACCCCCCCCCAACTAATGGATTCCTTCAGATAAAAGAGCCCCAGCTACCTTTCTTCCCTGTAATGGCCCCTGAGGCTAATGTCTTAAAGAGGAAACAAAAGGATTGCTTTACATCACACAAGTGGGGCAGGAGCTCAGTGGGGAAAGAAGCACTTGAGTGATGCAGCACTACTAGGGCTGCTGCAGCAGGATGGAGGCCAGGGGGGAGGGGTGCAGCTGGCCCTAACTTGGGCTTTGCCGAGTGGCCTCTTGGTATTAAACCCTTCATTAACCCTTTCTCTGCTGTTCTGGTGTCCGATATGCTCCAGAAGGGCTCTTCTGCCCTAGGACATTCAAACAAGTCAGGGCATTAAGGCAGGCCATGTCAAGCGTTTGCGTTTCATGGGCAGCAACAGAGATGTCCAGTCTGTGGCAGCTAAAGTAGCCAAAACCACTGACAATCATATTGAAAAAACCCAAACCAATTCTGCAGTAATGCCTTAAAAATTATGGCAAACGTCAAACACAAGGAAGCCTGAAAATCTGAAATGTCAGGGTGGCAGAAAAGGTGCTTCCTATGGAAGTGGGCTTTTCAGGAAGCACAAAATCCGTCCTCGGGTAGCATGAGGCTTCCAGCAGCTCCAGCTGTGCTGCTCATCCTTTGTCTGCTCTCACCTCTGGCAGCTTTTTGAGGGGAGGGCAGAGCAGGTGTGACAGCCACCGAGGCAGCCACAGCAGTGGGAAAGCTAAGCAGTGTGTGGATGGGCAGCCAAGAGCTGCAGGCAGAAGCTGGGTGCAGCAGGTCTGCTCTTCTCAGCAGGATGCTGCTGCTGCTGCTTGTGCTGCACATCATGGCCAGCCCTGTCACAAGAGTCATTGTGTCCCTCTGGCTTTACTTGGCTGTCGGCTTTATAAGCCACACACTCTGGCAGTGGAAATTTACCATACTCGGTCCCTGCATTGCACCTTCTTCCTACCTGTTTTTGGCAGAGGGTTGTGTAGGGGAGATTGCTAGATGGAGAATAAACAGGCAAACAAAGTAAAAGAGACACCTTTGATCAGCAGCTAATAGAAGAAAATCGACTCTTTTGGACCATCATCATCCTTGCCACTTAGGATCAGAATGATGCTCTGTCAGTGCCCTGGTTTTGACCCTGCCCTGCACCGACCTCTTTGCAGAAGATACAAAAAGGAGGTTAATCAGCATCTCCTCCAAGAGCATCCTTCTCACCCCTACCATCCCTGCTTTGCCACATTCCTGAAGCATGACCTCCCTTGTGCCTGTCCCAAACTTATTTTGTGAGGCATACAGGTCTCTTGTTCTTGAATTTAACATGTTTAAAAAAGGGCAGGTGATGTTTGAAACTTATCCTAATATGATTCTCATTGACATGAAATGTTTTGCTTGGTTGAATACAAAGCAACTGAAAACAAAGCCTCTGTGTCTGGCTGATGTGGTTTGCAAAGACTTGCAGCCTCAGAGGACAGGTCTGTCCCCTCTGTGACATTACAGAGTGTGCAACTCTCCACTGGCTGTTCTCAGAAAAGCTTACCAAAGGAGGATCTCATCCTGCCCTTGGAAACCATATGATTCACTGATAAAGTGAAAAATAATTAAAAATTAATAAAGCTAACAAATAAAACCCTATTCTAACACTAGGGCCAAGGGAGAATATTTGGCACGAAAATGGCATATCTCCAAGGAACAAGCACCTTCTTTTCAAAGGTGCAGTTCTCCCAGCAGCAATAGGAGCAGCATCTGTGCATATAGCTTTTAAGTTTGTAATTTGTCTGTAATTTCTCTGCAATCATCAATACTCTGCTGGGATTCTAGGGTAGTTTGGGGGTTTTTTTTGTTGTTGTTAATGTGTGTTTTCTTTTCCATTGCAAAAGCCCAGCTCTCAATCTGAAAGCCCATATGCTCCTGTCCTGTTTGACTTCAGCGTGCAGGAAATGGCCTCTGTCCAATTAGCAGCATGGGAATTAGCACTGCTCAAAATTCGCTGCTCACCACCATATTCCCCTCTGAGAGAGATGAACTTCAGTGCCCAATTTTCTCTCTTTCTTTTTTAAATAGCACCAGGAAGACTGAGTGCATAGGAAGCTATTAGAAAAGCAATGTTAGCACTGAAGTCAGGGAGACACAGCTGTTAAATTCCTGGCCACATAAGCTCAGAGGTATTTCAGGTGAGTTGTGGTTTAAAGTTGCATATTTTTTTCTGGTTTAGTATGCATCATTTATCTTGTAAGATGTTAATAGTGTTGTCAGTTCTTGCAATTCACTGCTGACTCCTAACATTTGATACTTTACTTAAACCTGAACCTCTAGACTCCTGTGTTTAACAAAAAAAAAATCTCAGTTTTAGCACCCCCACATTTGTGAAAAGCACGTTGAGCATCATCATAGTGAGATTGGAAAATATAAAATAACACATCAATCACAATTCCATCCATACCCTTCTGCAGATAAATATATATATTTATGTCTAAATAATTATTTTTAAAGCCAACTGGGTGATGTCTTTCTGGGGTGAGGACAAAGCAAACACATGCTCTTTGTGTGCTTAGCATCGACATTTTTGCGTGAACACCTTGAGTCATAAAAAGCAGGAATTCATCAGAGATAACATAATTACAATACCTCATTTTTAACGTCCTGTGCTCCAGCTTTTACTGGCGTGGCTTTAATGCAATACATTTCAGAGATGACACCTATTTACTATATAAAAGAGACAGCTAGCACTCTTTTGTCATGAATGCAAAGCATGCAAAGGAAACTTTTTATTTCGGCTGCTGGACACAGACCAAAGCTGTGTTTTTTCCTAGCTGTCTAGCTCCCAGACTGACTCCACAGTAGGTGCCTAGTGTCACTGTAATGGGTTACTCAAAGTCCTGGCCTGGATTGGGCAGTTACAGATCAGAGCAAAACTGTGACTACATTGCATATAACTTACTTTTTTTCACATGGATTTTGAAAAAAAAAAATTTCTTTAAAGCATGCTTTAAAAAGTTACAGTAGAAAGTATGTCTCATGTGTGAGACAGTAAGACTCTGCTGTGTCTTCTGCTATTTGTCCACAATCTCAATCATTATTGTTATTATTTAATTACACTGTGCCAAGCAGTGTCTGCTAAGGCCAGGCTCCAGTTGCTCTGGATATTCTACAAAACAATTTTCAGGCATAGGGCCTAATGTGCCTTAAATCATGGTAACTGGAAGAAACTGATGGAAAGGCAGAAAAACATTTATTTATCCTGAGAACAAGTTGGGTAAGGGGATTGAGCTTCTCTCTCCTCCTCTGCCAGAAAGCTGTTGAAGGTGTCTGGTGTATCAGAAGATTTTTAGGTAGTCAGACTTCTTTCCTGGGCCAGGAACATGGGATGCCTTGTGCATGTGTGTCATCAAATACCAATAACTGGTTCTTACCTGAAGATGGAAAGCTGGACAGGACCTACACAGACACACAATGTGGGAGACACAGCTTGGGTGTGACAAGAGAAGTCAAGATTTTCAAGTATCATTGCATTCTGAGCTGAAACAAAGCAGAAATGTTTTGCTCAAACAGGCCAGTGAGTGTAGGTGAGCTTGCTTGCTTTCAACTCACAGAGACCCCTTGGGAACAGCACAACCCCTAAGTATAAAGTGTAAACACCGTTGAATTGGGAAGAGTTTGGTCACCTGCAAACACAGTGTAGTGGGACAAGGAAATGGGAGCTGGACCACAAAAGTAAATGGAAGGCATTCATGGCACACTTGAGGGAGCTCAGAGGTACGTTTTTCGTAACAAGGAATTCTTGCTGCATCATTCAGTTGTAGGGAATTAAATAAAAGAGACTTAGGAATGGTTCTGGACATAAGTGCTGTAACACAGGTCTGAGAGACACTGGCAGCCTATGGAATAGCACTGTTGTCCTTGATTTTCAAGACAGATTGATTTTTTTTTTTTTAATTTTACTCTTATTAATATATTATTTAGCTAAACTAGGACCATGGGCAGGTGCAATCCAAAATGTTTAAAATAAGAGATGGCAATATTTAGAGGGGTCCCTGGCAGCATATGGCTTCATCTCAGTGTCAGACAAGAAGATTCTTTGCTCAGTGTAATTGCATCTCACCTATGTCAGGGTTTGAACTGCAAATTTATACAAGTACTGTGGACCAATTTCCTAAGATCTTGGCACTTTTGCCAAGTCCTGTACAGAGTGAATCCCATAGTGTTTGAGGAATTATTTATTATCCATGATCACATTTAGACATTTTTGTAAAAATATTTTCTCCAAATCTAAAGCACACTTGGGGGTTATTGTCCCTCAAATGTGCACCTGATTGCATTGTAAGAAGCCTGTTGTCACTTGTCCTTCCCCTTTCATGCCCTGACTGGACACAAGGGCTGTCCCCAGGTGCCTCGGATGCTATTGTGCCTCCCGTGAGCTATGTGAGAAGAGGTGATGCTGTTGCTCTGGTGTGACAGCTGCAAGGGTTGTGGGTGGCCTGGAGTGAGGGGAGTGGGAATGTCTCCTCCATGCACGAAGATGCTGGAGGCAGGATTGCTCTGCCAGCTCCCCTTGGGCTGGATGGCTCAGCATCAGCCCTGGTTACCGACCTGTGTGGGGTGTTGGGTCCTCCCTTAATTAGCAGTGGCCTGTGGTCATTGACAGGCTCTCAGCCATTTTAATGAAAAGATGTGTTCTAACAGTGACCTTGATCTAACCGGGAGGTGCCAATCACAGCCAGAATGACTGTCATAACAATCATTGCCAGTACATCGGGGACCTCAGGACTAGGGGAAAGACAGGCAGTACTACCCTCAGCCTCCACGGCTTCATCCTGCAGCAGGTTAAAGGAAGCCCCCAAGCCCAGAGTAAGGGAATTTATTTTCCTTCCCACTATGTGCCTAGATCTTGGTCTGAGGGCTTTCATCTTCTGTAGGGTCTTACTGAGTTTCACCCCTTATTAACTGCACGAATGTCTCCTCTGCGTGCTCTGACCCTGTCCTCCAGCAGCCCCTGCTGCAGCTTTACCCAGCTCTGAGCCGGGACAGTCTGTCTCCACGGGTTTCTCAAGAAGGGGCTCCTGTGCCCTCTCTCCCAAACCCCTTCTTTGTTCTGTTCCTTCATTCCCTATTCATGTGATCACCTCGGTGCGATGCTGTCTCTCTCCTTCCCCAACTCTGCAGGAATCAGCGGTAGCTTCCCTCTCCATCTGCTGCTGCAGAAGGCTCCTGGGCTGTGCTCTGCCCTTCCCCCAATATTTGTAGTTCTCTCCCCCGCTCCTCACCCTCTCCCCCACCTTCCCCCCCTTCCTCGAAAAAGTCCTCAAGAGTCAGCTGTCACTTGTTTTTATTTTCTCCTGGCTCCTGTAGCATGGTCACATCTGACTTGCCTGCGTTATTCCTCCGTGACTGGGGAAAAACGTGGCCAACTTTTGCCTGGTGTCAGTTTAGCAGCCTGGGCCTCCTCCTCCTTCTCCCTTGGGGTCACGGAAGCCGTTTGCCACACTGTCTCCCCTCCTTTCTCATCATGGCTGGGCTGCAGCTGGCGCGACTGGTTTCAGCAAATCTGGGGCCCCCCGTGAAGCTGCTCAATTGAGTTTAACTCTTCCTCTACCCCCCTCCTGCCCCTGCGAGGCTTGGGAGGGTCTGTGTGACTTTTCCCCCCTTCCCCCTCCCTTTGGCAGAGAGGAAGGTCAGTCCGAGCCAGAGATGGAGATGGGAACGCGGCTGGTGGTGGATGGGGAACTCATATGGCAATTGCAGGGGGCAGGCAGCACCTCCTGGGATAAAGCAAGGGTTTTCCAAGGTCCTCACACTGCAGCCAGGGAGGTGCCTGCAGCCGTTTGGGGCTCAGCTAGAACAAAGTACCGGTGGCTCTACTACCAAGCCAAGGGTGAGGGGACATCACTGCTGCTGGGCTCCAGCATTCTGCAGCCATCCCATTGCCCCCCGTGCCTGGCCAGGACTGCTGGAGTCCCCTAGTCCTTAATGAATTGACCCTTTCCTGCTTTCTTGCTTATCCTTTTATGATTGCCCTGGGGCATGGCTCATTTTACTCACTCCTTTAGTGAGTCAAAGGGGTCCAGTTGGAAGCTTTCCAACACTAAGCTTCCTGCGTTTCTTTCCCCTTTCTGCAAACTTAATGAATATGCCACCAGAAAAGCTCATTAGATGTAATGTCAGATCTATGTCTGGTGCTCCCTCTTGGAGAAACCGTGTCCTGCCCTGGCAGGGAGATGATCCCAATGTGAAGCACAAATACCAAATGCTGCCTTTCTGTCTGTCTCTTTTTCACGCTTAGATAGGAATGAGGGAAGATTGTTGAGCACTCCTAACTTCTTCTCTCGCTGGTCATTTAAGTGAGACTGTCTTCCTTCGAGGCCCCTTGATCTGAAGCTGCTGTGGCAGGGGGCTGTGGCAGTGGTGTGTGTTTCAAGGAGGTGAGAAGCACTGGGCTGTGAGATGGAATTGGAGCCTTCAGAGAGCAATGCAAACCACGGTGCTTCTGGGAAGGAATCAGCCCTGTTTACTGCAGGTGAATCAGAGCTCCATGACTGGTGAATCACTGGAGTATTTGACATGTCAGAGCGGTGGAAAATGATTCACTGAAGGTTTGATCTCTGGAGAACACTTTTTTTTTTCCTCCTACCAAGGAAATTTGGGATTCCTTCAGGTTTTGTTTGGGTCCCCACCTCCCATTCAGGCAAACAGGCATTCACAGAGGCAGACAGGCAGAATGGAAGGGGGGGTTGGGGAGGAAGAAATTTAGATGCAGCTAGTTGGTTGGTCCCAGTTCTCACCTGCTGCCTGTCCTTGGCTGTCACTTGTCACATACATGTGAGTTGCAACAAGTTGCCATGAAGGGAGAAACAGCCAAAGAGAGGGGATTTGCTTGCTCTGGAATCTATTGTGCCTCCACTAGAAAATTGTAAAATACATCCTACTTACTTTGTGAGCCACTTAAACCCTACAAAAAGGTGCAGGAGATCAGGTTTTTTTCTACCTGTGTATTTCACTTTCTACATATGTATTTTTCAGTGTAACTTTATTTTGTCATCTGCATTATGATCATCTGGTGAGGCAGCCTTCTATTTTGGGAATTAGTATTCTCAGCTCTAGGAAACGTAAAATGTAATATGGCTTTTGATGCAGCAGGAGCACTGACTCCCTCATAAAAAATCCTATTTATGTTTGAATTTGAACAAGGTATTACAATGATTTAAAGGGTACAAGTCAGAAGTATGCCAAGATTAGTGGCCTCCTATTGGTCTTAATCTTGTTCCCTTACCATTTTCAAAGATATATTAATAGATTCAATTTTTAATTTGAATTTTCCTTCCCTGTAAGGTATCATTAAGTTGAAAGGTGCAAACAAATGACACTGGTAATTTAGTCTGCTTGAATATCTTTACCTATTATCAGAGGGTCAGATGTTTCCAAGTTGATTCCCTATGTGAGTATTGATTATTGAGAAAATTGTGTAGCTTTAGGGGCACGGAGAAGATGACAGTGGCTGTAAGCCACCTTTACCTTCCTACACTTTCTAGGGTGTTTCAGGACTGGAACAGCCATAAGTTACTTACTATTGTCTCTCTATATTAGTTCGTATCTCAGAAGATGGCATTGCACTTGGTGGGTACACCCCATTGGTCACAGAATGGGTCCCCCAGTTTGTGGAATGAGGCCACCCACCATGAGCATGTGTAGACAGAAAGACTGGTTAATTCTCTTTTGCACAGTATCTGCTCTAGAAATGATGCTACCTAGATACTAATAACTGTTTCTTTTTATATTTTGCATTATTATTATTTTATTCTAATTAATACCACGATGCATAAAAGCTTCTTGCACAATTAAAATGATGAAGTAATAATATAGAAGATGGGAATCTCTAGAGCTAAGGGACAAAAGGAAGCAGCAATTAGTGGAGCTATCTTTAGCTCTTTGGCCTTCTGCAAGGACAACAGAGAGATATATAATATGGGGGTTGTGAAAGTGCTGTTTAAAAAAATCTACTACCTGATTACTTGTGCACTGAGTTGCTTAGTTCTCTCTTGCTCTCCCTAGCATCTCATCACTTCTAAATAGCTCTAAAATGGTTCTGTGTTTCCTAGTTGTTTAAGATGAAACTGTCTTATATCCCCTAGCCTTGTCTCCTCTGAGGGAAACAGAAATTCTGCCAGGAAGCCCCACAAGAGATTAGCACTACTGATATACTCACCACTGTAGCTACTACCTCCTTATTTGTCTAGGAGCATGCTGTGTCTGGCAGCTGGCAAGAAAATAAATAAATAAACCCCAGGAATCAAATTCCTGAGG
The DNA here is from genome assembly GCA_013400935.1 of Turnix velox. NCBI lineage: Eukaryota > Metazoa > Chordata > Aves > Charadriiformes > Turnicidae > Turnix > Turnix velox. The sequence continues at coordinate 586,632 of VZTY01023289.1, read as the reverse complement.
AATCTGGTCATTTCAAGGTTCCCCTATAGATTCACAGGTTTTAAAGGCCAGAAGGGACAATTATATTCTGACCTCTGGTGCAACATAATCCATTGAATTTCTCCCAGCATTGCTGGCGCTCAGCCATATGAAATGAGTTTGTGCTCTTTAAAATCCTCTCCTCAGCTCTTGTCTCTTCTCAGACAATCCTCTCTTACCCCTCATGCTCTCCTGTTCAGAATGGCACATGTGGGCAGGGGTGTTTTGAGGTTTTCTAACGGTAGTAGCCCCCGAGCAAGGATGTATTTTACATTAAAGAACCACTTTAACCTGTGCTCACTGCTTCACCTCTGAGCCCTCATACAGCATTTCAGCCTGGCTCCCAGAGAGGGGGACAGCCTTCACAGATATATCACAGATTATCTCCTGTCAGGGTTCCCTTTACGGAGAGGTTTTAGGGCAATGTTCTTTCCCCAGCAGGGAGGAGGGAGTGATACCTCTGCCAAATGGCCAGAGAGTAGTAGATGTGCAGCTGGAGGCTGGTTGGGCTGGATCCACCGTGGCATATCTCAATACATCCTTGGAGGAGGAGAGTTTGTGTGTTTTCCCTTTGCTTGTGTGATGGCTGCCTGCTTCTTGTGGGGACAGGGGCAGCTCATGAATCTGCTCTGCCTGGGGTTGAGAGCGCATTGCTGTCAGGGAAACACATCAGTGCTGGAGTGCTAGCAAACTCCTGGGGTTCGGGACTGTGCAAAACTGTTTCTCTGGAACAAGCAGAGAAAGGTTTCTCAGTGGGAAGGGGACCTGGGTGGAAATCACTGAGCTGGGTAGAGAGGGGCAGACTGCCCTTGTCCCTGAGTCAGAGCAGCTCTCCCAGCACACCTGGGCGGAAGAGATAACTGATTCCTATAAAGGGGCTGAGTAACTCCTTTGATTAGTCAGAGCCTTATTATGTCCATAGGAAGGTGGTCACAGGCTGGCAGCTGTCTGCAGTCTGACAGAAGGCTGTTAGCCAGAGGAGGGATGAAGCCCCAACATGTCTAGGAGGCAGGCAACTGGCAATGGTATTTGCTGCACTTGCCATGACTGTGGCATTACCTTTACCTTCATGCAGAGGAGAGCTGAGTCTGGCGCCATGTCTGAAAATGTTAAACCAGTTCACACCCTTTAGGTTTTCTTACAATGAATGTCGCTTCCACAGGGGGTTCCTAGATTTAGCTGGAAAGTCTGAACTGAGATTCATCCTGCATCCTCAAATGCTACTACAGGAGTGAAACACATATTGTGCACATTCTATCAGCAAGAGTGACTTTTTTGGCCGTGCTTTACATCTGCCAAAACTGTTTTACTGGAAAGCAGCATATTTAGGCATACATCAAGTGAAGATTTGCCTCTCTACCATTCTGTATGTGCCAGACCTCCTGCAACTTTACCCAGCATCTTCTACCACATATTGCCTTTGAATTAAAGCCTCACCTCTCTTAGAGCTGAGAGATCACAAGGAGCTGCCCTTCCTTTTTTTTTTGGTCTGTTTATTTACTTATCCATTCATAGAGGGCAGATGTCTAGTTATTCTAGCTGAGCAGCAAAGCTTGAAGGCTCAGGCCAGGGAGCAAAGAAAAAGAACCACAACTGTATAATTTCAAAAAAATCTCATGATCTGTTAAGTGTGTCTCCCTGTCTGCTGAGGACCCAGCTGGTGCTTTTGGACTGATTGGTTGGCAGGACTGCCATTTCCAACAGTTTTCCAGCCTCCCCACAGCAGTGGTGATGTGGTTTATATATTTCAGCCTGCGCTTCAGCCTGCTGCTGTCTTTAAAATGGCTGAAAGTCCTTACTGTAGGGAGTAGGTGTGCCTCAAAATCCCTTTGTGCAGTGCCCTCTTTTCCACAGCTGCGATTCACTTACCATTATAAACAATTCAATAAGTTAATTCTGATGGGCTGTTTTAATGTGCAATAAAATACGAATTTAGGCAGCACGTAAAATAAGCTTTTCCTGCCATATGACAGAAACCACAACTCTCTGGCATGGACACACAAGCCAGAACCTGAAAGGAAGCAAAGCACAAAGCCAGACATGATCTTTGATCATATGTTGTTTAAAATTAACAGCACAGATCATAACCACACTTAAATAACACATCTGTCTGGGGGTTAGATAGTAACACACAATATGCTTTTTTAATTCATTATGCATTTGAATCTCTCCCAAGTAACAGGTGGTTTTCTGACAACGAAGCCTGCCAAAAAAACGCTTGAAAAAGGGCTGGCTGATGGTTATCCTGGGAGGTGAGGTAGCCTGGGTTCCTGAATAGCAACAAGCCCTGGCTCTCTTAACTCTTTTCCTGCTGGTTCTCCATCAGCTCGTGCTGTAATTAATGCCTTGCCTGCATTATGGCACCTGGGGATGCTGTGTCCTCAGGCAGAGTAGCAGAGGTTTGGGGTCTATGCCCTAGGGACAAGGACCTGTGCCACCTGGGTGGTGGTGCAGTGTCTAACAGCTTGGCTTCTGAGTGGGTTCAAGGGGTGAGCATGGCCTGACTGAACACAAGGCTTCTTCAGAGGAGGTGGCCAAGCTAATGACCTCAGAGACCCTTTATAGCCACCAGAGAGGAAATGGCTCCTTTGGAAGGCAATTCGTCCCAGGCTGTAACTATTTCAAGCAGAGGTGTCTGTGCTCACAGGAGGCCTCCTTGTCCCCCTGGATCACGAAGGGGTGTGATGAGCTCAGAGGGTGACATTCACACCACATGCTGGGGCTGGAGAGATCCCCCCCAAGCTGCTCCTGCACTGTTCTGGGAGGTCTCAGGCTACCCGACTGCATGGATGTGGCCATGTTACCCTCTGCCCTGAATATATCTGGTTGGGATCTGCTATGGCAGGCATGTCTCAAGCCTCTGCTAGCTCCTGTTCACAGACCCCTTCAAAGTCGAGGAAGATACTTGCCCTGCCAGGCTTGATGTCCCACAAAATGGTGATTAGCACCTAGTTCAAGAGAGGAATGTGTCAAACCTGCTGTATCTTGCTTTTCCCTGCAAGAGAGGCTGCACAGATGATGCAGCTACAGCATGAGGCAGGGGGTGATATGATTAAGTGTACCTCATTACACATGACAGCAACCACTATAGCTTATAAAATTAGCCACATCTTTTAAAAATCTGGCTGCAATGCCTGGAGTCCAACTCAGGTCCCACTGCATGGCTCCCTGGGGCCCTAATGTGGGGTTTCTGGAGTGGAGGCTGCCAGCTCAAGAAGCTGGTAGGGAGGGCAACAGTGATGTGGCCTCACATCCCCTCTTGCTTCTATGAATCCCCTCTAGGCAGACCTTAGGATGTCTCTCTGTGCCTCTGGCAGTCTTAGGAGCTCAGAGCAGGAGGAAGGAAGAATCCTATCCTCAGCCCTTGTGTTGTGAAGTGAGCTCAACTCCAGCAGTAATGGATTTGCGTCCCTTCGTATACTCCAGTGGTAACAGTCATTTGACCTGTTCCTTGTACAAGCAGCTGCTTTGTCAGGCGGAAGAAGAAAAAACCTGATTTCCTCTAGGGCTTGCTCATAGTAGTTCCCATTTTTTGCCAACTAAGCTCACCAGAGAGTGAAAGAAAGCCTTTTCCTTTTGTTGGGAGTTCTTTGGTCCTCATATCCTCAGGGCTGAGTAGAGCAGCTTCCTTTGGGTGATTAACACAGGCCTGTCTTTCATACAACCAGAACTTGGTTAGAACTCCTCCAGATCAGCCAGGCCAGAGGAACTCAGCTTTGTAACCTGGGAGTGATTAGAGAAGACATTCAGCCTGGCTGCCCTCCCTGCATCTGATGAAACTTTAGTCCCTCGAGAGAGATCCTCCTCAGTCACTTGTCACATGTAGTTTGGGTTGAGGTCTTCCTAGAGCAGATTTTCCAATCAGCAGCTGCAACTGCTGAGGTGGAAGTTTGTTAAAGAAACTTCTCAAACACACTTTGTGAGGTTAAGCAGGATGTATGAAGGCACTGGTGGCTACTGGAAGCTATGGTATGATTTGATCCTGGCCTTCCTGTTAGTCTCAAGGAAGGCCTGAGAAATCCTGGCAATGAACAGGCTTAGGGAGTTGACAAGCCTATGTCCTGCTCACTCATTTTGTGGTGAATTCCTACTTCTCACACATTCACCACACTGGTCTGCTTTGCCCTGCACTTGAGTAGGGATCAGCACTGGGATTACCTGGCACAGCAGAGCTAGTAGACCATACTGTACTTAAACAGCAATGATATGAGACCCTGAAGAGAAGATGTTTGATTTTTGGGGCTTTGGTTTGAGATTGCTGCCTATTGGGTGAATGGAAGCTTGCAGATCCTCTGATGCGTACACTTATAGAGAGGAGAGGGTGCAGTCACCAGGCCTGAACCACGAAAGTCACTTTTCTAGCTGCTTGCAAATTAGGGGACTTTCTAGGAATGGCACCTGTGCAAAGTACACACACATGAAACGTCATCACTTGTGAACTGAAGCAGTGGGGATTGCCCAGGCAGCTCCCAGGCAGCTGCCCTGCAGCCTCTGCACCCCTTCTATCTCCTGCACCCCCTGGGCTGGGGAAAAAGGGATTTCCCCCAGGTCTAACGCCTGCAGCCACAGGAGGAAGCTGTCCCCCACTGCTTGTGGAAGAAATGAACCACTTTGCCTGGGTGTGAGAAGGCACATGCATACAGAAACCCATGGTGGCATGGGGAGAAGAAGAGCTACTTTAATGGTGAACCTGGCCACAGGGGTACTGGAAGAAGTGTCCCCTGTTAGACAGGTTGAAAGCTGAGCATCGCCTGGCACGTTTGTGATGGTGTGTGGCAAACACATGGAGGGTGCCCAGGTGTTTTGGGAGAGGGATGAAGCCCCTTGCAAACCGTGGGCTCCCCTGGGCCGCTGCCACCCAGCAGCCTGGCATTGCGGCGTGTGGCCAGAGCGCAGCTGTCAGCCCCCTCCCGGGAAGATCGGGCCACGTGTTTACATGAGCCATCATATGGTAACCTCTTCCAGCTCATGGGCAACTCGAAGGGTTACCTCATCTGCAGCTGAATTACCTCATCGATGTGAAATGCAGTGAGCCAAAGGCAGGAGGGAGGCAGGCTGCTCTCAGAGCTGGAGGTGGTGGAGGCACGGCTCCCTCAGCAGCAGGCTGTGGAGGAGCAACCCGCTGCTCAGGAAATAAACTTGATATCTCTTAGTTCTGCAATTATCTCAGTCCAAGAGGTCCCTTGTAAATTGGCCGTGTTTGCTTTGCAGGGTGAAGGGGCAGTAATGGGGGAGTATCGTGTGCACCCATTGGACCCATGTGCTGGTCCAGAGTCTTCCTCTTTGCAGTGCCCAGCTAATGCCATGCAAAATCCCTGCAGCAGCTCAGGGAGCCACAGCCAGGCTGTTATTCTCCACCATGAGGTTAAGAGCAGGAGAGGGGAGCTCTCTATGTCCTTGCTTTTAAACCTTTTTCTTGACCCAGCTTGCCCTGCTTCCCCTCTTTAAAAACAAACCAACAAACAATATGTGTGTAAGTAAAAAAAAAAAAAGATACCTGGGAATCAAAAAATTGCATAAGATGCTTGGGAATATAATAAATTACCAGTTCTGTAGGCTGGGGAGTTTATTAGCCTCTGTCAAGCTATTCACAATGTAAAGGACATACTGACCTAGAATGATCTCTTCCTTCCAATCAGCATTTAAACTGTAACAGGAGGAGAGCCAGTATTTGTGCACTGGGAAGGTTAACCCTTTGGGCTACTCTTGCCGATATTTACTCTAGGATTTTATGAAAAATTCCAACCTTGGCAGGCCATGTTTATTTCTGAGCAACCTTTTTATTTATCAAGGAATATGTTAACTGCAGGACGTCACTTCTGAAAAAAAAAAACAAAAAACCAAACCATGTTTTAAATTCCTCATGTATGTGTGTGTGTATTTATGTGTGTGTGTATGCACATATATATTTTTCTTTTCTCCCAGGCTATTTATCATGTCCGGTTGGACACATTGTGTGAGCACAGCTGCTGTTATCTGGCATGGGGCAGCATATTGAAGGGAAGATTAAGATTGCCATTTTGCTTTATTTCGTTTGTCAAAGCGTGGTGTGCTCTGCCAGAACACTCCACACACCCGTGTGTGTGAGTGCAGAATAACAGTTGTAAGCGGCGTTCCTATGCAGTGTCTTCAGGCACTAGGTAAGGCACATCTGGAGTTTGCAGCATCCTAGAGATAGTTGCTGGAATCCCAGGAGCACGGGTCAGACTGGGAATGGGGGGCCGGTATCCATGGTGAGGCTCCCTATCTCACAGTGCCAGGTGTGTATGTGCGTTAGCTCTTGGAGAGGGCGTCCTCAGGGGGGAGAGAGAGAAACCAGGAGAGAGGTAATTAGGAGCTACCTTGCACAACTGAGCCAGCTCATCAGCGATGGGTATGGGAAGGACAGTGCTGGGAGCAGATGATGTGTGCAGAGCATTCACACAGTCTGCCAGAGGCCATGGTTGCTCTCTTTTCTTCTTCTTTTTCTTCAACTTATTTTTCTTCTTAATCTTCTTTTTATTTTTTATTTTTCTTCTTCTTTTTTCTTTTCCCTGCTCTTTTTCTCCTGCTTTTAATTCTTCTCCTCACCTCTTTCCCCCCTCCCTCCATTCTCTCCTCTCTTTGTAGCAGGAAGGGAAAGAGGCACAAGGATGGAAGACAGAGCTACTGAAGTAATTCCATAAAGCTCTGTTTGACAGCATCAGTGTTAGTTGTTCTCTATCTTGAAACAAGATCCATATTTGGATCAATACAGATTTGAGGGTGAGTGTTGCCTTTTATTTCTTTGTCAACTCAATGTGGCAGAGCTGCTAAAAAAACATGCTTTAGAAACTACTAGCATGAGACTAGTTATTAAAACAAAGCGTTTCTGTCTGCACTGTATACACTTAATCTATTTCCATACAGACACCTAGAGGGTGGGGGAATATAGGCCTATGCTGCTCCAGCCCTGCATGTCGAAGAATGCAGTAGTTTCACACGTGGAAGTTTGGAGCCTCCTGAATCTTGCCTCAGCTTCCCAGCATCCCACAGACCAACAGCAGCATGGTGCTGCCTTAAGCTCCCAGCAAAAATTGGGTGAATATGGCTCATAATCCAAGCTTAAGTGGATTTGTGGAGTGAAGAGGCAATCCTCCTTCTGTCCTGTGTTTTGCAGTGTTGCTCGGAAAGAAAGCTGATGTATGATTGTATAAAACCTTCCCTCCACTCCAAGTCCTACATCATACTGGAAAACAAGTCTATTGAGGTGATGAGCACTAGTCATAGAATCATAGAATGGTTTGGGTTGGAAGGGACCTTAAAGATCATCTAGTTCCAACCCCCTGACATGGGCAGGGACACCTCCCACTAGGATGAAACAGGGGGCAGGAGCCCAAGATGGGGGTCAGGACCCTGCTTGCTCTTGCCCCAAGCAGGCAGAGCCCTTGGCATAGTCCTTGTTAAGCACTAGGCACACAATATAAGATCAGAATCTGAGGCTTGCATTAATTAAATTTACTATTTAAGTCATACTTACTTACTGGTGGCTTTTGCTGCTATCTTCCAGGCAGGCAGTTCCATGAGCTGGGATAGGCATATTGCAGAAACATCTTGAACTTGAGGAATTAGGAGAGGAACCTGCAATTCTCTCATGCAGGTGAGATTACAGAATGAAAGATATGACTCATTGGTGGGGCAAATTGAGCCTGCCAGCTGGGCTTCATTCAGCTGAAAAATGTGCCCCTGTGGCTGCAGAGAAGCCAACCAGAACCAACCAGAGGGGTGCAAATCTTCCAGTCAAACTGCAAATTGGGAACAACAAAGCAAATCATTCAGGTAGAAGGCATGCAAAATGCAATTGGTTCTCTTGTGCTTTACCTTGAATGGATTAAACCTGGCACTCAATGCGCGAGCCCTCAAGTGCTTGAATGGTGGTAAGCAGGCATAAGGCTGCCTATAATTAGAAGTGGTATCTGCTTAGAATTAGCGTGCCAAATGTGCCTTCAGCTGTGGTCATTCTCCATCTTGCTTTTTAGCTCAGACCTGACACATTTGGGATTCTTGACACAGGAACTGTACCAAATGACTCACTCACAGCAGTAAGCCGTGTGCTGAAGGCTGCATCCTATAGAATCAGTGGGCCTGGGGTGCAACATGATAGGCAAAACCTCAGGAGACTGACATATGGTCACTTAGGTTGAATAAGCTCCTTCAAACCTGAACGTTTGTCTAAATTTTTCTTCTCTCTTCCTGCCATTTCTACAGTGGTGGCTTTTCTTGACTAGTTCCTACTTTATGTCATTCTTTTCTGCCCTCTCATTCTTCTGTTTCCTTTGGTCTCAGTGTGCTTGGACAGTCCTCATTCTCAAATTCCTCTCATTAACAAGCTCTCTGTTTTCTCCTGACTCCCCTAAAGCATCCGAGGTTTTATAGCCCCTCTGGAGGCTCAGTTGTAAAAACTGGAATGCCCTCCACTAATTTCCCTCTGGTTGCTCTCTTGGTTGCTGGTGTAATAAGGAAAAGATCTGCAAAATCACTTAGAGGCTCCAGATCTGGGCACTGCAAATCCTGGCTGCTAGGTCTTCTGGTGGAATCCATAGCCTAACAGCTATGGCTGGGCAGCCATTAATGGGAGGAGAAGGGCACATATTTGGGTTCAGATACCAGCTGGGGTAGGTAATAAGGAAACACACCATCTCCTGCCTTATGGAGAGGCTTATTTTTCTTTTCCAGAAAAACCAAATGGTGTCTGGCTGGCATTAGCTGGTTGTACCCCAGTATTGTAAGTGGTTGATGCTCTGTGCATCCAGACTGGGGATTTATAAAATGTTCCCACACTATCAACAAAGTCCATCCTAGCAGACCTTTGCTCTGACTGCACTCTAAGTTGGCCCAACTCGTTTTAATGTGTTCGAAAAAATAAAATGGCAGTTTCCTGAATCTTGTAAGCTCAGACACCTTTTAACACCTGTAGGGCCTTCAGAAACCGTTTTATGGGTTTTTCAGCATCCCATGCTCTTGTGCTTGGTTGGTATGTTAGGAACAGAAAAGAAGACTTGCTCTTCACACAATTCCCCTTAGATCAGTTTGATAATGTGTATTGAATGATGTTGCTTAAATCAATGCAAATTGATTGAGAGCCCCAGAGCATCTGGAAGATAACAGGAGAAGAGACACCAGTTTCCTGAAGGGATATTCAGGGCCATTTTAACAGTGCTGCACACCTTCTGCCCAAAAGGAGTAACTTGCAGGTCATTTGAGAAGATTACATGCTTTGGATTGAAATTGAGAGCCAGAGTAAGATAGGTAACAATGCCCCATAACCACAGTTATCCCTCTTCTTTTAACTCCTGTACCTGTTAATAAATTATGTTGACCAGATTATGGTCAGCAGGGAGACTTAAAGAAAAAAATTCCACTGTCTTAATGAGAAAGTGTGAAGGAGTGGGAAGTAGGGAAGGATTTTAATGGAGAAAATAAACAACATCAAGACATGGGGTCATTTATTTTGCAGCTGGATGATATGCAAAGCTAGGGAATCTGAAGAGCTGACCTTCCCCTGCTGAATTTCTGTCCATCTCCTCCACTCTGCTCATAGTCAGAGGCAGCTCACATAGCTGTCTTTGTGATAAAGCTTACAAGCAAATTGGACAGGGTGTCAGGCTGGCTATGAAATATGACAAATTAACAGCCAAGGCTGCTACTGCCCTGGTTACAGACACTTCATTTAGAAGTTATCATGTTACTGGATGTTTTCTGTAATTTGTGATGATACTGATTGTGATAAATTGCAAGATTCAGGTAAAAATTTCAACCCTTTCCCAAAGCTGAATATTAAGGGAGGAAATGGTTGTCAATACTGTGCCACTTAACTTCAGGCCCCAAATGAGAAAAGATCTCACAATAACAATAAAATTCTCAGTCACTGAGCGATGTAATTAAATTAAGCTAATTACATTACAATTAGCAAATCTTTAATTTATTTTTAATGCACTGATTAAACACTATGTGGTAGCCATAAAGCTTTCTGAAGTGTAATTCTGTTGGGTATGCATTGACACCAACCTGGGGTCATTGCTTGATGCTAGAGCATTTCCTAAAGTTATAAATAATTACTTTTTATATCTACCTTGAAAAGATTTCCACACAAATATTTCAGGCACATAATTTATTCAGTTCCTTCCCTTTACCTTGATGGCTGATAATGGGAAAATGAATGCTCCACATTCCAGTTCCCTCTGTTTCTAGCATGGATTATTTGCATCTTCATTGAATTGTTTGTTTTTTAAAGCTGGCAGTTATCTCAAAGGACCCAAAGAAGTCCTTATCGAGTGGTTCACCCGTGGTTTATCAGACATTCCTCCTCATTTCTGGAGGACTTCCTGTGAGAAAAGGCTGAGGCAAAGGCAAGAGTCCTTGTAAGCTTTGCATCCCATGTAGCTGCATCTCCGATCAGAAAAAGAGGGAGTTTAGGCATGTTAAATGTGACCAGAAGGAATTTAGAGACTTGAGTGAAGAGCTCGCAGAAACATATGTTCAACTCTTGTCTGGTCTTAAAGCCACTTAAACTTTATGCAGGTCCTCTAGTCTTTGCTATTCACGTTGCCAGTGCATCTAATGCCCTTTTTGCCAGTGTTTAACCAGTGCTTCTGCTTGGCCAGGCTGTGCACCGGGTACTTATCCAACAATTCAGTCAGATTAGAAACCCTAAACAGGGTGTTCATCCACTTATCTTGTTGCAGGTCTCAATCTCACTTCAGTTTCTTCTGCTGCACCCTGACAGGGCTCATTCTTCTTTGACTTTCAGGCAAAACGTTTCTTCTTTCTTACCCAACAAATAGGTATTTCCTGAAAAGCATGACTGCTTTGTAAAAACATGGGCAGGGTGGCCTTTCCTCCTCAAATGCCTTAGTAGCAGAGTGACTGAGAGTCCTCTGCATGGAGAAATGAATTTTCTCAAGCAGTAAAGAGTACAGAGCACTTTGGGTGGGACTATTTGTTACAGAAAATGGAGGATTTCAGCAACATGACTCCTTTTTATGTCCACCCTTTGGAACAAAATTATGGCCCTGCTCAGTTCTGCAGAAAAGCAACATCCCTCTGAAAGAGGCATTCAAAGTGGGGAAATACATAGAGTAAAATAACTAAGGTCTGGAGCGAAGTAGGATTTTAAATGCACCTCTATGCCCCATCCTCTGGCTTTTTCTAATCAATGGCTACACCAGCTACTTGCTCAGGCCCATGCTTTTAAAACACTGACTTGGAGATATGTCTATCAAAGGTAAAATGCAGTGATTTTAAGAAACCAGTGCCCCAGGTGTACATTTCCCCTCTTTGCTGGGTGAAAAGGATGCAGGAATCAGCACATCCCCAAACCCCATCGGTCCTGCACAGCTGTGCCTGCTCTGCTGATCCCTGCTGAGCCACAGCTGGGCCGGTACCAGCTCAGCCTTAGAGAGAAAACTGGGCTGTTTGCCCTGTGTCAGCTTTTCTGATGTAAAGCACCTACCCAGCTCCTGGGACACGTGCTATTATCTCTGCAGGGCTTTCCGCTTCTCGGAGTAGATGTATCTTCTCCCCTGCCGTTCACTCTGGGCTCTTGTATGGCAAGCACCAAGGCACACACACAGACATGTGTCATTCCTCTGTCTTTTTTGGATTTGGTCCTTGCTGCTCAGGGACCAGATGTAATTTCTTCATGCACCTTGAGCTCTGCAGGTGACTCAGGAGCATGGCCTCTACCATCAAGCCATTCCCTTCAGGCAAATGGACACTGAAGACACCAAAAGGAAATGGCTGAATTGGAGGAGCTGAGAACAGGGGGTACTTAAAACTGTGAACATGTGGGGACTTCTTTTCCCGTTTAATATTTTGCAAAGTCACTCTGTCAGCACTGAATAATTATTAAAAAGAAAGAAAAAGAATTGAAAAATGCGTTATTTTGCATCTCACAAGTAAACAGAGCAATGGCTCAGCACTGTCTGTGGAGTGGCCTGCAGTCCTTGTTTTGTTTGTGTGGGACCTCAAACAACTGCTGTGTTTATTTTTTCCTGCTAATCTCTCTAATAGTAAGGAAAAAAGAAGGGACAGACTGTGCTTTTTATTTTTTGCCTTTTTTTTTTTTTTTTAGAATTGAAATAATTCGTGTTTCTCTTCTGTGGAATGAATTTCCCAACAATAATACCACACGTTGAGTGTATCTGGAAAGGATGCCGCCTTGTTCGATGAACTGAATTGTGCACACAGTTGGAGGCTCTGACAGTGCCAGCATCAGTGGATGCAAGTTGCATAAAAAAAAGGCAGCATCATTCATGACACTAATGAACAGTCCTTCCTCGTCTATCAGAGAAATCTTTCCCAGGGATAATGATTCTCCTAGCATTTTCTTAGCCATAAAAGAGGAGATTGTGTTGGGTCTTTGGTTCTGTATGAAGCTATCAGGAGGATTCTTAGGCTTGGGAACAGAAATCACTGTGATACTGCATTGGATAAATACTTGGACCAGAGAAAGGAAAGATTTTGTTCTGACTGCACAGTGAACTTCTTGTTTTGCTTTGCTGGTACAAGATTGTGAAAGTAGAGTAAAATTTAAGGGCACATATTTGAATCTGAGCAAGTCTGCCAGCAAGCCCTAGTCATTTATTGCGATGTGATGTACCTGGTTCATTCGTATAATCCTACAGCTTTAAGTAACTGTGACTTCATTGATTTTAGTGGAATCTCGAGAGTAAAAGGGGAAAATGAGTGTGAAACAGCAGTGATTCAGCTTTAATGTATTTCCTCATTCTTCTCCAGGTATCTGCTGTCATTTAAGAGACATCCACTTTAAATCTTTCTTATTACTTGAAAAAAGCCTCCTAATATATGAACAAAACCAATACATGTAGCAGAAGGGTCCCTAGAGGTCTATTCTACAAAGTGACAACTAGACAAGATTTCAACAAGAGGTTTGATCATAATGGCAATTAAGTATCTGATTCTTTCTTTAAACTGTTGAACTAAAAACTAACGTATGGATGGAGTTTCCTCAAAGAAGTACGATTAGCTGTGCACAGCTTTACTAGAATCATTAAATAACTGGCCTGTACCTACTTATTCATAAGCATTTGCTACATCGGGAAGTCTTGGTAGTGTAATCCTACCACTGTAGATAAGAACTCAACTCACAAATCCAGCAATTTTATTTATTTTACTATTTCTTTTTAATATTTTGCCCCTTGCTCCCTGTCCTTTGCACATATTTCTGTGAAAGCCCAAATAATACTTAATAGGCTTTTTCATTCACTCTGCAGTGCTCTATTTTCCCTGTACTTTGTGACTGACTCCAGTGCAGTGCTTAGATCCCAATCCATGTTCATCTGTGGGAGATGACACTGGTGTTAAGAACCTATATACTTGTTCCCAGTTTGAAGTGCATGTGTAATGTTTTGCAGGGAAGGAAACTCATACAGATGGATTTATCTTGAAGACTGTGTTCTTCTTGGTGAAAGCGATGATAATGTTTGGGATTATAGGAGAAAAAGCAAGTTTGAAGCTTGCCTTTTGGTTAGAGAGAAAATAATAAGACCTTTTGCCATAGACAGCAGGTAGTTACCCATCATCTTGCTTTCTCCATGTCCTTAAGACATGCTAGAATCTTTGACTGAGATTTAAATTTTTAAAAGGAGGTCTGTGCCATGATTGAATGGTTTGATACAAGTCATTTGAAGAAGTATATTTTCAGACTATGATTAGCTTATAGGCTACTTTAAAGCAAATTTGTTACATCCTATGCATTAGTATCAGGCACAAGGCTTTTGTCACTGGGGGAAATCTCTTTAAAAAAAACAGAGCAAATCCCTCACATTGGTGAAGTATCTGTAATTCCCGATCTCCAACGCATGACTGATTTCCATGGGAGTGAAGCTTTTGTGATCCATGCATTAGCAATAACCAGCTACAGCTACAGTAATTAAATGGTCTAAATCTACCATCCTATATAGATCCACTTTGATTGCTTTCTTTGTAACTGTTCTTGCTAGTGGACTACAGAAATTAACACTTTGGTAGACACTGGAAAAGCCAGGCTGTGAGTTCCTGCTGCAAAATGTACTCCATTAGAAAATAAGCCACTTATTGTCATTAAATTTGCATTAATACAGTAATAATATTTACACTTTCAATTACTACCAATTGCAAAGTGTGATGCCAGTTCAAGCAGAGATCCAATCTGGTGCTATTTTGCCAGCAAGTTTTTCTTAGTTTATTTGGCTGAACTTAGAGAAAAAGGTATGAAGCATCTTCTGGTGGGTAATACACACTGGTGGACTAGCAGGTTGTCTCAAGTTTTGCCTTTGTTTGCTGATCAGGAAAGGCAATTGCAGTGACTGTAAGAATATTAACTCATGACATGGGACTTTTTTGTTGAAGCTGGCTCTCGAGATTTCGTCTGTCTGATCTGCTGTATCATAAACTGAACTGAAAACTGCTGTTACCTGTTTATAGGTCTGGCAGTTTTGCAGATTGGCTTCACATCTAGAGGAGAAATCACGTGTTCCGTTTCCAACGTGTTTGTATACAAAAGACACGTAAGTTATTTTTCTTAGACTCTCACAGGAATGTTAAAGCTAAAAACCCACATCTCCCCGTTATTCCCAGACCCTGAGCTTTTCACCTGGGAAAGCCTTTTAGGTCAGAGCTCCTCCTCTGAGACCATATGACCTTTAAAGGTGGGCTTGAACCTATTTTTATGCAGCTGCTCTGCAATACAAATGAACCTCAAAGCTTTAGCAGCCAAACAAAGAAGAGGTCTTTAACCCACACAGTCTCTGTCAGGAGGGTCATTTATGCTTAAATGACCCCTAATGGGCAAGTGATGAGTACTGTTCAGCACAACAATATTAAAGGGCAGGCAGGAGAACAGAGCAAGGGGTAGGATGGATGTTTGCATGTTTCTATACCTTACAAAGCAAAAAGGGGTGGGCAAACTTACCTACTTCTTTCCCAAAGGACAGCCAATAGCATCTAAGTGCTTAAAAAAACGATGTGGCTTTTGTCAATTTATTTCAATTAAATGAAAAGACTTCTAA
The DNA here is from genome assembly GCA_013400935.1 of Turnix velox. NCBI lineage: Eukaryota > Metazoa > Chordata > Aves > Charadriiformes > Turnicidae > Turnix > Turnix velox. The sequence goes on along the minus strand of VZTY01023289.1, from coordinate 571,585 downwards.
ATTCGCATTCAATTAGATAAGTTCAGATTTATTTGTATTGAATAGCCTGACTGATATAGAAGTGAGAACTAGAAAATTTACTTTATTCCCAATGATGTGATGTCCATTTCCATGGAAACAGAAATGGAAGCAGGAACCAAACATAAGCAGTCACAGCCCTGGTTAATTGCCCATGGCTGCTTTCTGTTTCCACTTCTATAGTGGTGAACTCTATGTTTTCTCCTGACCCCGTTACTATAAAACAGTGTGTGAGAGGAGACCGGGCACAGGAAGGCAGAGAGAGGAAAGATCTGAGGGGCAATGTGCAGGATCTCTAGGCTGACCAGTAAATAAATCTCCTGTAAGGATTTTTTTTCTTGACTGGAAAAAAATCAAGGAGTAACATTAACAAAGCTAATTTTAATTAAGTTATTGCTGCGAGCCTGTTGGTAAAACAGTTCTTAATGATGATCAATGTAAATCTGGAATTGCTCCATGAAAGTCAATGGGAGTCTAACAAGTCTTAACAACAGTCTCTGGCCGTTAATATAAATGCAAAAAAAACCCCAAAACAACTCGGAGAAAGTGTGTTATCTGTGGCTTCTGGAGCAGTTTCAAAAGTAGCACAAGATGCTACATTTTCTTGATTTGACAAATTCTGAAGGTCATGCAACAGAAGTCTAGAGGTAGCCCACCATATTTCATGGTCAAATACAAACTGAGCATGGAAAACAAACCACTAGCAAATCTATTTGCAGGCTGCAAAAGTGTTGTATTTGTTCATTAAAGTAGTTGAGCATCTTTGCACTCCCAAATTTGGCCTAAAACCAGGAGCAGAAAACAACATTTAAAACAGTTACTCCCTGTTCTTGTTGTTTCCCAAACTAGAACCCCCCCAACAGGAAGCCATAATCCCCAGAGGTTCAGCTTCATGAAAACCATGAAGGCCTTTTGAGGTTTACCCATCTCTTGTAATCATGCTGGCATCTGTCCTGTAGCAGATTTCTTGCTGATATAGAACAGCTCGTTCCAGTCCAACTAAGCAATAAACTAACAAAAGAGTTTGAAAAGGCTTATGCTTAAAAAAAAAAAGGTTTGGATTGCTTTTTCTCAAATGTTTGGTGGACAACATACTGAAAATAATCCAACGTTGAATTTCAAGATGGAGAATAAATTAGGAGGAAACAGGGGTGAAAATAAAGGTCTGTATTATAAACTATATGTCCTTAAGGTTTGAGATAAGGTAGACTCAAATCAGAGCAGCTTTGCCCTTCCTATTACTTCTCAGTGTCTGCCACATGGGCACTCACTCATGCTACTCTTCCTTTCTGCAATGCTCTTCCAAGTGGATGATAACATCCTTTACATGTTAAACTTCGATGTGCTTACTAGCAGGAGGTGATGATGGAGTTGTCCATCAAAATACCACAAGAACAAGCAGCAAAAGAGCAACTGCCAGAGAGGCACAAACTTTTTGAAGCCCTATTCAGTCAGGTTGCACTGTAATATTGAAATCCACTTCTATTTTCTTCCTCAAATAAACCTTCCCCTCTGTTTTAATACTGGCTGGGATAACATGGAAAGGGAGTAGTGATTTGAAGCTGGGCAATTTGTTCATAGATTTTTGGAAGTGTTTTCCTGATTGCCTAATTTTGCATTGCGTGATAGATGGAGGAAGAATTGTTTCAGGTGCGCAGAGTCAAAAGATCAGGTGTAAGTGGTGAGGGATGTCTGACTGCAGCTGGAGTGTGGACAGGCCAGATGGCTGTTGAGGAAGGAGGTGGAAACCTGGGGAATTCTAATGATGAGAAGCTCTGAAAGAGTCCTGGGATGCAGAAAAGCTAAGGTTTCTGGAAGATTTAGCAATCAGCCTCCATGTAGCCAGTACAGGACATTCTCATGCATATAATTGCATTTTGCAGCATGGCAGCACCTTGCAATATGTGGTGCTTGTGTAAAATTAAAGTTGGAGCAAAATGTGAGCTCCAAAGGAGTGCATGCCTTTTAAAATTGCACTGAGTAAAGTCTGACTGAGGAAGAATAAAGAACACTGGTTTTACCAATTTCCAGTTTTCAAAATTTTCTGCATAATTAAAATAATAAATTAGCTCTGACTCTGTCTGTGAAAAATAAAAACACAGAGAAAAATTTAGATCTCTGTCCTCCAGAAACTTTGTTCTTTATTTCCTCACACCTCAGGCTACCATACTGACTTGGTGGTGGTTTACCACCCTTTTGCACAAACACAAAAGGCTGTTTATGGGTTAAGGAAAAGTCAGGCTCAGTGTGTATATAACTTAGCTCTGTCCTATATGTTGTGGCAGAGAAATATCAGGTGCATATGGCTTTCTGCAGGCTTTGATGATCTGAGGTAAAGATGGGCTCTGGCAAGTTAAGGCAGTCACATGCCTATCTAGGCTAACTGGGATGGAGGTAAGGATTATATCCCACGCAGCACTAGCCTACTCCATCTGACACTTCCAACAAACACACCCAACCCTTTTTTTTGCCTGTAGCTTCACTCAAAAGACACTTCCAGAGATCAGCAGTCAGAAGTTAAGGCATGGGATGCCTTCATTGCAGTAAGGAGTCTGTTGCACTTCAAGTGTCAATACCATGGTTGTAGCCTTGGCGTTGTATTACATCTGCAACAGACTGAGCTTCATTGCCAACACATGATCCCTCCTCACATGCTTGATGACCATTTTGTATGGTTATGTCAGGTAAGAGTCAGCTTAGTTGCACTCAGTGCTTCACTCTCATGTTGATATACATACAAATTGACTGATAAATTATTAAAAAAAAAAAAAAAAGGAAAAATGGAGCACTACCACATATTTGAGCTTTCCATGGGTCTGGTAATTAATGTGGGAAGCCCAGCAAGGTTTATATTCTGATTGAGTGTCTGGTAATAAGAATGACACACGAAAGAATGTGTGGAGGTTGTAAAGTCTAAACCCTGAATTTCTTTTGAGTGGGAAAGTACAGCCTAGAGACTTACTTGACTTCACACATGCTCATCAACTATTAGAGTCCTAAAATACCTTGTCTCTTAGTGACCAAGCAGTTAAGATGTTATTGAACTTTATTCTGTAATGCTCAAAAGTATAGTGAGAGGCCATATTGAATGAGTCTGTTTTTTCATTTTTTTTCACAGTAGATACTTCTGCTTTGTTCTGTCATGTTGAAGGACACGAAGACTTTCAGAGCAGCAGAGCTCCCAAAACAGAAGAGTGACTCGATTTCAAAGTGAAGAGCAGGTAACTGCCAGTGGAGGAGCCTGCAGGTTAATTGGGTACCCTGACCCAGACAAAACTCAAAAGGGAGAACAGTTCAGCTCTTTCATCTGGTCATGAAAAATTGCTGTTTGTGTAGCACAGAGTTCAGTTTAATCAGCCCTGTGAGCTCCTGCTGTATCATGAAGTGGATCACCTCTTCCCAGGAAGGAGGAGGAGAACTGTAGAGGAGACCCATGAGAATTAAAAGATGGTAACTTTAAAAAAAAAAAGTGAAGTTAGTGATTTTGAAAGGCACCAGATTAGCAGCACAGGAAATGGCCTCCTTTATTTAATCAGGCCTAAGTGCTTTGAGATAGATTCTTATTACTTTTATCTTGATGAGTAGCACATCTCCTCGATGGGCACAGCATCTGCTGGGGCAGCTGTGCTGGAGAGATAGGGGTCAAATCATAGGTAAACCCAGTCAGGCCTGTCAGCCACAGGAAGAGGATAAGCACTGTGCTGTTCCTCTGCCACCATGTCCCCTATCTGCACATCTCAAGGTTAGCCCAGGAGAAAAAGTGCAAAGGAAAAAAGGTGTTTTAAGTGCTGTGCTATAGCTGATTCACAGATGAAAAGCTAAAATAAACTGAGACTTAGTGCTACCCAAACAACTTGAGAAGAATGCTGATGGCCCTTCTTTGGACTAGGCAGTTTCAGCGGACTGTGAAAGATGTGTACTTGGGATGCCACAAACATGGCCCATGATGTGCCCCACTGGCTTGCTATCTCCACTGGCTGCTTTCTTGCGGACAGTCTTATAAGATCAGATGCCTACTTGATATTTAAATCTCAGCCATGTTCAGAGATACATCTACAGGCCTGTAGTGTGAAGATATGTTAGGGACTGATTTGGGATTCAAAATAACTTAGTAGCATCACCAGTAACAGCCTGCAGTCAGAGCCCTTAACTTTGAGCATACTTATGTGTAGTGTTAGGTGGTACAGCCTCACTCTGAGCAAGATTATTAAAACTTGATCCAGATCAAATACCACCACTAATTCTCAGAGGATGGCTCAGAAGTGGTGCCAGAGTGATGTCTGGCCACTGTGACACATAGACTAAGGATGACAACCTCCAGGATGAGATATAAAAGAGAGTGTAAGACAGCTGTGAATGCATACTTCAGTCCCTTGGAGAAGAATCTGAGGACAGTGTGCATTTCTTGTCTCCGCGGGAATGAAGAGTCTCCATTAATGTACTGGATTTTTAAAAATATTTATTCCATGAGTGAAAAAACATAAGAAAGAATTTAGAATGCTGAGGAAAATGAGAAAGCTAGAATACAAGCAAGCTTTATAAAATCAGGTATATAGGAACACATTATTGTGTGAAGTAAAAATGTGATGTCAACTGTTTTATCTCCCAGGAGTGGTTAATAGTTCTTACCTACATATTTTCCTCAAAGGATCTTGCTGACAGATTTGCTTTTGGTAGAAGCTTCTCTGCATTTGTAAATGCACCTATTTATTCCTTTCCCTGTTTCCACCTCATCATGTCAGTCTCCTTGTGAACTGCATCCAGCCCTTGCTCCTAAAGCAGGTCATAACTTGCTGCTTCTCACCTCTTCCCTCAGGAAGCCTGAGCAGCAGCTGTAAGCATGCTGTTGCTCTTCGTGTCTGCATGAAAGTGGATCTCACTTCAATTGCATATACTCAAGTGAGCATTTTTCAAAACAGAAGCAGCTCTGAGCTGTCTGCTTTTCTGTGTAGCTACTAGTTAAAGATGAAAAAAGGTAGGTGTGTTTGTGCCTCTTGCTTACTTTCCTCTATGGTATTGGTGGCATGGAAACAAAAACTAGAGACTGCCCATCTGCTGTTTGTACTAAGCTTCAGTTTCATCAATTCTTGACCAAGGGGCAAGAAAAAAAGAAAGAGCAGAATAGACTGGAGGCAGTCTGTTGGATCAAACATTTATATGCCCAAAATCCTGCCACTGGGCTCCTTCATAAATAAGAATGTCTTTATAAAATATCCAGCAATGACAGGTATCTATCTAAGAATGCACGGCACTCAGATCACATAATTATGCACATTTCTATGTATCCCATTAGTTGTTGCTAATTCTTTCTCAGCCTACGGGGCTGATGACTAACTAAATCTTAGATCCCTGTTGGCAGATTTCCTTTATTACAAGTACTTCTATTAGTAGGGGTATCAAAATGATCCCAACACCCCATAATTAGATCTCATGCCAGTCTCATATATTTGAATTTGCCTTGTGGATTTAGCCTGCAACCTCATTAGATCTGAGTCAAGTCAGTCTGTTTTCAGATAAGACATCGGATAGACAGGAAACTCCTGTGCCCCATCTTGTTGCAGAACTGGCTTGGTGGCTTGAACATAAAAATCCATGGGAAAGCTTCTCCTTGATAAGGACCTTAATCACAGCTGCATCACTAACACGTTAGGAGCTAATTTTTTTACCACCTTTGTAATCAGAAAATTTTGGTCCAGGAACTATGTTATGAAATTACATACAAATTTCCTGGAGGTGGGAGATACAGAAGTGGCCTGAACAGCATTCTGATCTCAAACCTCAGCAGGATGACTCTTCATAGAGTCATGAAAGATTTATATTAAGAAAACTATCTCCATGAAGGCTTCACACACAGTTGCAAGACTCAAGAACAGATCTGATCACCTTCAAAAATAAAAGCTTCTGATCCAAGGAGGCTCAGGTCCAGGATTGTTATTGGATTGTTTTTCTCCTGCAGAGCCCTGTATTATGCCTTTCCAGTAGCTCTCCTGATTCCCAGGGTAATATGAAAGATCAAAAAGAGACAAAGACATGATCATTCTCCAGCTTTTTACTGGCCAAGATAGTTTTGGCCAATAGGCTTAGTACAGATGGTTATCAGCTTCTGATCCAGCTCCTGGACTGCCTGGATCCAATCTCACAGCCTTGCAGCCAGATACCCTGTCCAGACTCAGAGTCACTGCACCTGATGACACTGTTGCTGTCTGGCTGAGCAGCACTGGGACACAAGCATCCCTACATCTGTAGGGACCCCAACACAGTGCAGATAAACATAAGAGGAAATATATTTGTTCAAGTGGAGAGTTTTCTTTATAGGCACTCCAAAATTGACCGATCTGACTTGGTTACCAAAGGCATTTCTCTGTGTTTAAAACAAGCTGCCTTTGTTTATCTTGGTTTGAACTGATTTGCACATGCCACCTTCTTACTTAATTATTCTTGGTCTTTGCTGAGAGATGTTGCCCAGTGGCCAGAGACAAAACTCTGGCTTTGTGTCTGGATTCATGTTCCCAAGACTCTTAAAATCTCTCTTGGGGTATTTCTTACATTACTTGTACATTGCCTCATTTTGAGGTTCACCTTTCTAGCAGCTATCACCTAAATGATATGATGGATCTCAACTCTCTTTTCTAAGCTTTTTCTCTCTACTCTGTCATGTAAGCTATTCCTGAAATCAGGTTTGATTACAGAAGAAAAGACTCCTGCAGAAAAATGTCAGATGTCAGCTGCCTGGTGAAATTCTTTATTCCAAGACTAACTCAGCTGTCTTTCTGTTCTTTAGAAATGAACCTAAATCCTCATTTGACCAGAAAATTATTGAGTAACACTCTCAAACATAACTTTTATGATTACAGCCCATGTTCTTTGACTGAAGCAGAATCTAGTTATTTTGTCACTCTGTCCAACATTTCAGGGACTCTTGTATTATTCTGAAACATTGGTAAAGCTAGTGCATCCTTAGGAGCCTATTAAGTTTGTGTCCAATTTCTGCAGCTTGCATATTAAAAATACTCTCACAAATCCAGAGTTTCCAGCTTAGCTGTCAACTAGAATGACTGCATTTTCCTAGTACTTATGGAGGACCTGTAACAGCTTCTGAGAATGTTACTTCTTTATTTCCACTCAACTAAAGGGATCTCAGCTTTATGATGGAAAAACACTGGGACTGTGAATTAGCTCTGCTTCTGTTTGCATTTTTGCTGTTCAGATTTTCAGACAGAGGTTCTCATCCTAAGAAAAAGTCATATCCTGTTCTTATGCTGGTGTTTCACAAGAAAAGGCCATTTCAGATCCTTCATTTTGGTTTACTCTTGCAGCTTTCTTACTCTTTAATCTGCAAAACTTGGCTTAGTGCATTGAGAATGATGTCACCAAACAGGAGCCTGAGCTCCAGCTGATCCTTTTGTAAAAACACTTTCTGCTTTGGTTTAATTTATGGCAGTTGCTGAATAGCTAGCTTGGTTTACCAGCTATGCTCAGTCAGCTATTAATAAAGGTGAATTACATGGAGGGTATGTTTTTCTTTCTGGCAACAGGACTTACTTTGCTCAATATAAATGAAACCATTTTTTTCACCAACGGGATTCCCATTGAGTCATTTTACCATTGAATGCTAAATACTGGAATGGGTGAAATCTGGAAATGGAATTAGGGAATTCTTTAATTTATTGCGAATGAGCCATTACTCAGAGGCTGTATTTTGCCAGTGCTCCTGACGAGTAGGAGCAATTGCTTAGGTCTGGCCTCTTTGCAGTGTTTAAAATGGTGTGTGATAGAGCTGCCTATATTTCTACAGTAAAATCTTCCCTAGACCCCCATTTCCGAAGTGGGAACTGCATCAGATCTGCTGAGCTGAGCTGGGTTGTCAACTGAGCTCCAGTTCTTCAATAAACATGGCAGAAATCTCACAAAGAGGCAAATGAGGAAGAGGCCTGGGTGGTTTTATTGAATGTTATGATATCTAAGTGCCAGAATACCAAAGAGCTTGTTACACAGCACAGAAAATCCCCTCTGCTAGTGACTCCATTTGCACTCCAACACTATTCCATTGCAGGGCCTATAAAGCAGATTGCTAACAAAAAGGTTATTCAGAGTGTTTCTTTCAATAAACCCAAAGGTAACAAGTATCCACTAAGCAGATGTCATGAGACTGAGCTGCACTCTGGAAAACTGCCGAGATATTTAAAAATAACGTTCTCTTATTAACCCAAGTACAATACTAAAAGTCTTTTAAAATAAAACTTTCCAGATGCCACCTGCATCTGAGATGCTAATAGGATGAATGCCAGTAAGCCCACTAATACTGGAAATGCTCTTAAAGAACAGCTACAACTGATTGTACTGGCACAAACAAATCAAAACCCAATTTGTGTATTCCTGCAGCTGCATCTCCAGCCAAAGAAGAGGCAGGAGTCAGGACCAATTCCCAGCTGACTAATGTTGCCTCATTTTTTGCAGATTTCTGGCATTTAAGCGTAATTAAGATTTATTGTTTGCTAACTCACAGGTCAGAACAAGCACTGCAGCATGGATAACTTTTTGTTGACTAGGAAAATGCCTGTTAGGAGGAATCATCAAACCTTCTGAGCAAAACATGACAGAGACATAGAGTTGTCCTCATTTCATCTGACTGTTATGAACAGGAAGGTTTGAGTATGATAGTGCTGAAGAATGTTTTGAAAAACCCAGTGCATGTGATTCTACTGAGATGGCTGAGTGCATGGCAGCATAGAGCGTGGTAGGTGTGCTGTAGATACTAGTTGGCCATCCTGCCACCATCAGTGGCCTTGCTTTTCTGGGTCCTAGTGCCTTACACAGGGATATTTGAGACAATACAGCATTCCCTTCACCTCTGCTTTTGTCATCAGCTTAACAGAAGAAGCAATCCACCAGTGCTTGCCATCCTGGAAAGTAGGTGAGAAAGGAGATCAGCTATTACTACAGTTTGACTGCAGAGAAGCTAAGGTGATGCAAAAGGACGTAAGATTGGAAAGAAATTCTTTACTGTGAGGGTGATGAGACACTGAAACAGGTTGCCCAGAGAAGCTGTGCATGCTCTGTCTCTGGAAGCATTCAAGGCCAGGCTGGACAGTGCTTTGAGCAACCTGGCATAGTGGGAAGTGTCTCTGCACATGGCAGAGGGTTGGAACTAGATGATCACTGAGGTCCCTTCCAACCCAAACCATTCTATGGTTCCATGAACCCCTGAGATAGGAATCATTGGTCTGTGGCTTCCACTGTCAAAAGGTTTAGCTCGTTCATTTCCACTAAGTTGTCACAACACTAGCTGATGACTGAGATCCCAACATGCTTGGGGCCAGAATCCACAGTAGGGGCAGCGAATTTCTTCTTTGCGACTTGTGTGGGTCTTTGATTAGTTCAGATAGAATGAATTTTAAGCAAATCTGTCTGATGAGGAAAAGCTGTCTAGCATCAAGTTTTTAGTGAATCAGATTTTTAGTGAAGTGTATCTCCAGGGGTGTATAGTATTTAGGAATTTAGGTTTTTTATAAAGTTATTTAGATGATCTCATGAATGCCCCCTCCTTGGAGGTGTTTAGGGCCAGGTTGGATGGGGCACTGAGCAACCTGGTCTAGTGGGAGATGTCTCTGCTCATGGCATGGTGGTTGGAACTAGATGATGAGGGTCCCTTCCAACCCAAACAATTCTATGATTCTATAACATGCAATGCCACACTCTCATTCTTAAAACAGTATTTTATGTTTTTGTTTTCCTTATATCTAAGTCTTTCCCAGCATTATTTGGAAGTATTAATGCCCTAAACTTCCTGATACATATGAGAGTTACCTGTATGTGACTGTCACTGATTGACAGAGGGGCAACTGGAGACATGGGAGATAGTGGATTTCCTTTCTTTGTCTGTGCACTTTAGCTGGTTGCTATTATGTGTGCAAAGAGGAAACAAAGTAGGCTGCCTGTTTCCCCCCTAGACTAGTGCCTGGGGCTTGGAGATGCGATGAAGGAGGTTTGGTGCAAGGAATGAAGTTGATTTGTCTCAGGTATCATGGGAACAACTGAGTAAAGCTGCAAGCAAAGCCTGACTTTCCGTTGCCACTGTGGCTGAGCCTGATCGCTGGGGCTAGGACTGTGTTGATCTTGTAGCTATTTACATCCCTGACAAGAAACCTCTATCAAAATAGGATGCTCATCCTCTTCATCCCACTCATTCTTTCTTTTACCTTAAATTTGGTCAGAAGCTGAGCTCAGATGGCCAAGGAGGGACACAGGACAGGGAAAAGGAAAGCTGCACAGCTTCAGCTCATTTACCAGGGCAGTGCCAGCCATGTAAACAAAACTGGCTGTCAAATATCCTGGCTCCAAAGGATGGAGCAGGAACATGTCTGAATATAATCACTTGCAGGAACTTCAGCAAATGGTGACGGGCTGACTAATACCAGGAGCCTCTTCTACAGTCCATTTACTGTGCATGAGCCAGTTTTGAGGCACGCTCTGCAGAGAAGAATGCACATCAAATGACTTGATCTATGGAAGAACATTTTTCCTAATGTTTTTTTCAAAGATTTTCTATCAGCTTTGTAATGTGACCCTGAAGATGGTCATGCTGTATTTTTAAAGGAGACACTCTTGTGTGTGTTTTTTAAGACCTTTTCGGAAGGGTGACAGAGGGTTGCATATTTTTTAACTCCAAAACCCAGATGTTCTTTACCAGAGAAAAATAGAATAACATACATTAATAGCTTGGAAAACAATGGCAATATTTAATTAACCTTTAGAAATGGCTAATCTGTGAATCTGCACGTGTCAGCTCATCTTTAGAACAGAGTGACTGTGTGTGCCTCTGCCAAAATAAACATGCTTGTTCGGTGGATTTCTTCCACTGGGGAGTCACATGAAGAACAAAAAATGAAAAAAAAAAGAGAAGAAAAAATAATTTTTTTTTTCAGTTGTTTGACTTGAAGCATTCATGTGATCCAGATGACCTCGCCAAGGTTGATGTAGCCTGGTGCCCCACAGATCCAAGATCTGCATGTTGGAGGCTTGGCTCTTAGCCCTTGGTTGTTGGACCAGACAGTCTGGAAGTCTTGTGGGACCATTAAAAGCTTCATTTTAGCAAGGGGGCTGTTACCTCTTCATCACTGATTTTCTCTCTCTCTCCCTCTATTCCTTTAGCTTGGTTTGCCATCAGTGCTTATCTTCGGCAGACCCTCTACTTGCCAAATCCTCTCTTTTTCTGAATCCTTTAAGCAGGAATACAGACTGCGGGAGGGGAAAAAATAAATGTGAATGTTTGGCTCCCTTTTGGAGCCCCCCGTTTCCCATCTGATAGGAGTCCCCCCGTTAAATGGGATGGGCTAAATATCCCTCCTCCAGCTGGCTGCCGAGGCTGCAAGGTGCAGGCAGATCGTGGCGTTTCTCAGCATGCAGGAGAGGTATCTGAAGCATAAGGCTCGTGGTGCATACGGGAGGAGTGGCAAGTACACCAGAAGGTGAAGAGATGGCTGGAAGCAACACTAATGCCCCTCCATCTGGAAAGACGAGTGCTGTTTAGTACGTCTGGAAAGCATTATTTCTGCAAATAGCTCAACCTCTTTCAGCTTAGAGGCAGGGATCCCAGCCTGCTGCCAAGCTCAGATCTCCCTGATGGCAATGTGGTAGGGGGAGATGGTGAACAAGTGTACTAATGGCATAAAGCAGGAAAAAACAGCATCCAATACATCAGCTTAAGGTACATCAGGCATCTGCCCTTCTCCCAGAAGGCTGCCTGTGACTTCAAACTGCATTAAGATGCACTTGTGTTTTATATCATGGGATCAACCCATATGATAAAAGTTTAATTGGGTGGGTGTGAAGGGGAATTTAGAAGTTGCTCAACTGATTGTTCCCAGTGATTTAGCTTTGTAAGGAAGATATGGGAAAGGTTAATTTCTAGCCTATTAGCATCCCTGATTTTTTCTTTGAAATGCAGCCTTCAAAGATTCAGCTTTACACAAAGTTCATCTGAAAACACCGAGGTTCTATTTCATGTTGCTTCAGAACAAATGCCTGATTCAAATTCAGAGAACAGAGGGGATCACTCAGCAAACCACATTAGGCCTTTGGCTTGGTAGCAAAATCAAAATCAGTATGTGAGGCTTTCCTCTAATTATTTTAGAATGGAGAGATAGGTAGGTGGAAGTTCCAATAAATAAGCTTTTCAGCTTATCAACAGTCAAAACACCTATTGGAAATGCACTCCTTGTGTGGATAACAAGCAGGACTATTTCCAAACTATTCCTCATCAGCATACAGCCTGTTTTCTAATGATATATATTCATGATCAATGTGGGATGCTGTGCGTGGTAATGAACAAGTTGTAATGCAGCTGATGTGTGAGGGTCTTGTGTGTATTCTCATGGGTCAGTGTTGACCAGTCATCTGATATGTGCCAAGTTTGGATGAGACATGTGGTGTGCAGAGCTTATGAAGGATGAGCTCATGGAAAGCGTTGCTTTGGTTTATTTAAAGCAGATTTGCACCTTGCAAAATGGTTCTGTTTCCCCATGAAATACAACCTATGCTTTAATTTGAAAACTTAGTTTCAAACGTATTTTAAAACTCACTTAGGTTGGACTCCAGGCCCTGAACTATATTTTTGGAAAAGTGGTCTATTTTCAGACTGAAAAATAAAGGCACAAAATCCACTTTTTCAGCAGTCCCAGGAGAAATTTGTCATAGTTGTTATGGATTTGTACAGCTTTTCACAGATTTGTGAATATTTGATTCAAAAGTGTATTGATATTTCTTTCAACATGTGTGTTCTGTACCATACGTGAGCCTGTTCTAACATATCTCTTGAATTTTGAGCAATTTGAAGGTTTCCCCATAGTTCATATGCTTAAGTACAAGGAAGACTTTATAGATTAGGCCTGACATTTGTTTCCTTTGTAGAGCCTTTGCAACGAATTTAAAAATTGATTAAGGTGATTTAAGATAACTAAATATACAAACTCATGCATTCACTAATAATATATCATAGTTTTTGTGAAAGAAATCAAAATCCAAGAAATGAGTAGCAAAACCAGTAGCAAATCTCAAATCTTTGTAACTCTACTTTCCATGTTTTGAAAAATGGGCTTTCTCTAGGTGCTTCTATAGTTTTTACTAACTGTTTCAAAATTATATGCTTATCCCTTTTTTTTTCTTAGTGAAAGAGTAAAAATGTCCATCAGGATTTGGGTTTTTTTTTTCATTGGTGGTTGCTTTTTGTTGTTTCATTTTCAAGTTTTGGATTATTTGTTAAATTTTTGTCACTGTGCAAAGTAAAAGGTCCATGAGCATTCTGGTAAAATACGCCAGAAAATGCCCAATAATAAAGAAAAATGACTGATGCACTTTGTGAAGAATTGTTTTTGGATAAAAAGGGTTCTTTTCAAGAGAAAAGGCATGTCGTGCAAAAAATTCAATTAGTTCTAGTTTCAAGATCCCTATGGGCCATATCCTGAATAGTTATTGAGACAAAGCTCCCATTGAAGTCACTGGGCATACTTCCTGATTAAAGCCTTCAGGACTAGGTCAACTGGGAGTTTTGCCTGAGTAAGCACTTCAGGATTTGAGTGTAAACACAGCCATTGGGGAATAAATGGGTTAATACAGCAGCCTAATACATTCTCTGCATTTGTAAGACCTGCTTTATATAAGGGATATGGATCATAGATCCCTCTTTCTCTTCGTGAGGATAGCAGACATTTTACTTTCTATAACCCACTGTGCTGGTGTATTTTCATTCGTGTCACCAAAGCAGTGCTGTCTAGTCCCAGTCTTTCCCTGCTCCCCTGAGTGTCTCCCCTCTGAGGGTAAACTCCCACCCCCTGTAAAGGCCAAACCACTTTTTAAATACAGTACCGAAGGAGGAATCCCCCTGCCCCCTCCCCACCAAGCTCATTCCCCCATCCAGGCTGAGTTAGTCATGTCTGACTTCTCCTATTCACATTATGGCTACCCTTGTTGCTTTTTGGGTTTTGTTTTGCTTCCTTACTGTTGTTGTTTTTCAGCCAAAGCTGTCATTTATCATGAGAACAAGAGCAGCCATGTGTTGATTTTTCTGGATTCCTTTTGGACAGTGTCCCAGTGCTAATGAAGGCCCATCCAAAGTGCTAAAGAGCTGGTGCCAAAATCAGTTACAGTGAAAACAATAGGGGAGTGGTGCACAGACAGCACATCTAGTGTGTGTGTGCGTGCATGCGTGTGTGAGTGGAGGGAGCACTTACAATTGTGATTTTGGTCCCCCTCCCCGAAGGATAATAAATTCGACTGAACTAAGGGGCTCAGATTCACATTTGCTGGGAGCTGGAGGCCCATTAGAAATAAAAGCTCAGTGGAAAAATAGATGGTAGATGTTCACACATTATGTCCTGGCTGGTCTGGATAATAACACACACAAAAAAAAATCAATGCTGTACGTAAGCTGTGACAATGATGATGAAGCTTCTGCAAGAGTTATAAGGCCTTGAAATTATGGGGTTCATCTCGCTAGGAGGTCATTTATTTTAAAACTTTTCGTTTAAGGCCTCGTGAAAATGCCTTAAAAAAACAAACAACAAAAAACCCCCCACAAAACAAAACAAAAAAAACCCCATGTCATAAAAACAGAACTATTCTGATTCTCAGACAAGTTGGTGTATTTACAACGCTTATTAGGTCTTACAAAAGTCAGTGGTGGTTATCGCATGCGATGGTGCTAAGGTGGAGGAAGGTGATGGAAACACACTTCCCTTGGGACCACGAAGGTGAGTGAAACAGGCAAAGAAACACGCAGAAGGTGCCTGAATCTCGGCAAACTCCATCCCAAATCTGAATGAAGACCTAAACACGGGTCAGGCAGCACAGTGCTGGGGCTGTGAGACTTTTCGGGTCGTAGGAAGCGCGCAGCCCCTGCGTCTTTCCTGTTGTTATTCATCTGGGAGGATTTATGCGTTTTATGAATCAAAACACTCGGCACCTCCGCGGCGCGGCCAGCGCTTTCCCCCCAGCCCAGCTTCTAGCCTTGTGCTCCACCTACCGGCTACTGGTGCTTCCTCCTGGGTTTCTGCTCAGCCGAATGGCTCTGGGACACGGGGAGTCGAGGGGGGAAATGTCTTTCTTCTCTACACACCCGTGTGGCGTGGGAGGTGGGTGGGTCGGTGGGGAATAGTCCACCGCCGCCGGCCACGGGGTCGTCACCGCGCTCTGAGCGCTCCCCCCGGCCCGACCCTGGCGCTGTCCCCCCGAGCACATGGCAGCCAAAAACATTCTCAAGAGATTCTACATACACGCGTGTACACAAACACACAATATAAGCCTGCATTTCTATATCTTACGCCAGACCGGGATCCAGCCACTTTTGTTGTGTTTCCGCAGCTCCCATTTTTCTTTATTAAACCCCAAATGATTTCATCAAAATGGTGTTTACCCAACAGAGCCGGGAAGCAATACTTTCATTACCAGATGCCAATCTTTCCCTGGGTGCATTTTCAGTTGTGAGCAAGCCAGTTAGCTTTTGGAGGCAGATGCTGGTGATTTGGAAAGGTCTTTTAGCACCCACTGAGGCTGTTGTTTGAGTTCTGTTGCAAAATAAATAAATATACATGTATTCAGTAGAATAATATCTATAATTTGGACAGATCTAAGTGAATTTACAGCGCATCTTGATTTACATCTGCCATGTATATAGATATATTTCAGTAAGTAAAAAAAATAACCTTTTACTAATTTAGTTTTAGATCCCCACTCGACATCTAGCATTACTGTAGCTACATACTTGATTTTCATGTTTCTTCTCTGCATAGACATTACCTTCTGCAAGAATCCATGGATTCTTAGGCTAGAAGGACCATTGTGCTCATCTGGCCTGACCTCCAGCCTGTGACTTCATACTGTGATCCCTTCATCTACGCAAGCAATTTGCAGCTGAGCTAAATCATTGCCTAAAGAAAGATAGTCAAAGTGCACACAAAGCCCTGTGTAGCACTCCTAACTACCTATCTTGACTTCAAATTTTCTTCAAAAGATGACACTCCATTAGAAGTTTCCATCTGTGCTCCCCCATCCATAGCAGAAGAGCTCCCTTTTCCCCCTCGATAGCTGTTTTAGATGTAACTTTTACACACAGAGATTTTTTGTAAGAGCTCTAATTTATCAGCTATCTCCTCTTCTTTCACTCTTATTCAAGCACTTCAACAGAGCAACAGATGGTCCTTGTGGGCCATTTGCTGAGGTTGGAATTGTACTGTCCCAAAGAAGAGCATCTTTCTTATAGCTTAAAGTGAATCTGAGATTCCTTACCCAGTAGGAATGTCAAATGTTGCCTCATTTTCCCTTGCTACAAAATAAAACAAGTTTCCCAACAGTTGAAGGGTGAAATCTGCAAAATTTAAAAAACATTTCTCACTATATGGACTGTCATGCCCTGATAATTAGAGAGATTTTGAAGACACAGTATAAAAAAGTCCTCATTTTTGTCTCCATAGCTTTGGATCCTGAACTCAGTATGACTGTAGACCTATAACTATGCTTATAATTTGCTTCCAGGGATCTCTGTTCCTGAAGATATTTTGTAACTGGGGCATTCATAACTCTTAGGGAAATGAGAGCAAGGCACCTTGATCCTTCATACTACTGGTTATCCATTTTTTAGCTAGTTGACCAACTGAAGTGAATTCTGTGGTATGGACATTGTTGTTGCTAAACGAGAAGGTAATAGACATCTTCCTTCTTCCTTTCTGATGCTCTTATGGCTAGATATTGGCACCACTTTCTGTCAATCTGGGAGAGACAAATTTGAACCCTGTGTGGATGCACAGGACTCTGAGTCCCATCTGTAATTTTCAGTCCACAGCTAGGGCTGAGAAAAGGTTTTTATTCAATGCTTTCTTAGGTGTCTTAGTTCTTTCCTTATGTACAGTTTTACAGCGTACAGATTGGAACACATTGAGCCTCTTGACTCTGGGGATTGATGTGCCATAGCCTGTTCATACCTGTCTGGTATAAAATGTACAAGTTCACAGATCCAATCAAAGGGATTATGGAAGCCTATGATCTGAACCCTTACACCTGAACTTAAATGTAAAGAGCCCCATTGTCTGATAACAGGTTCTGAGAGGGCAAGAGATTTTACTCTCCCTCTACAAGGAAAAAGACAAGAGAAGATTCCTGTTTCCTCCCAGGCTAGAACATTAAATTTTAGCTTAATAGCACTTCTTTCATTCCTCAGCAGATTTTATGCAGAGTTCAACATATCCAGGTCCATGAATAAGGTAAAATAAACGGAGATTTTAGATGGAAAAGACGTTATGACTGGAGAGAAGATTTCTAAGGGAAATATGTTGATTTAGGCAGACAGAAAAAGCATATGCATTGAGATAGTCTAGATAATGTAGGTAAACTCTAATTTTCAGCTACATACAAAGTGGACTCATACAATAAGCCTTTACTCTTTTATATTCTATCACCTTGGGGAATTCACAGCCCAGGTTAAATCTGTTATCTATTGCAGAAGAATCAGATACCAGAGAATAAGAAATACAGAAAACAGCATGCTAAACAGGAAGCTACAGGGATGAAATCCATGGAAAATCCCAGTTGATGTAGTATGCTTGACTTGGAAGTTTTCTGATTTCCTCATTTACTCCAAAGAGTTCTGTGGAGATGATCACCTTTCTACATGCATTGCAAACATGAAGCTTCAGCCTCGTTCAGATTTAGAGCATATGGACCTGTGAACTCTATTTAGGAGACTTTGGTGAATCTTGAAAAGCTAGGTGCGTCAAAGATGATATGACTAGCTTTGGCAGAGTCCATCTTTTACATAATTTGGCAAGAAGGTTCTCATCAGCTTTACAAGGGCTGAACTCAGGCATAGAAGGGCACCATGGGGTGCCTGGTGTGACAGCACTTTCCAGTTTTCTTTTTTTTTTCTGTCAAAGTTGAGTCAATGCACAGCTGTCTATTCAGGACTGGTGGGAACACTAGCCACAAGTGGTTATAGCACTCAGCTGAGTTGGATGATTGGGCTCAGAAAGTAGAGGCTAATGGATTACAGGCTTGTAACATCTGAAGACTTACTGGGGACTGGACTGGGACTTGCCTTGTTTAACGTCTTTGTCAATGACCTGGAGGAGAAGAGAGTCTACATTTGTCACATTTGCAAATGATAACAAAAGTGGCAGCAGGGGTGGGAATAAGGACCCACTGATATTCTTGAGGGCAGGGTCATCATCAAAAGGGATTGAGACAGGCTGGAAGAATGGGACAACAGAAGGTTTATGAAATTCACTAAGGACAAACACTGAGTCCTGCACCTAGCATCACTTTGCAGTGATAAGAACACTGCATCTGTGGGGAAGCTTTCCTGAGAAGGACCTGAGTGTCATAGCTGAACATGAGCCTGCAATATGCTCCAGCAGCAAAGGAGGCCAGTAGTATCCTGGAGTGTATTAACGGCAGCATGGCCAGTACAGGAGGACAGTGATTATCTCCTTTTGGTCAGCACTCCTTAGGTGATACCCAGAATACCATATACAATTTAACGCCCCCCAGTACAATTTGGACATCAAACAAATGGAGCAAGTTCCGATGAAAGCTACTACAATGGAGTCCTTGCCATGTGGAGACAGACTGAAGGATCTGGGATTGTTTCAGAGGAACTTGATTGCTGTGGAACAAAAGACCATCTTTCTTGGCTGCCTGCCAGTACCTTTGAGGAAGTTATTGAGAAGACATAGGCAGGCTCTTGACAGAGAGGCATGTCAGAGGGGTAAGAGATGATAAGTGTTTATTAAAAGATTCAGGTGGGTGGAAGGAAAACCTTTTCCCTGTGAGGATAGTCAGGCAATGAAACAGGTCACAGAGAGACTGAAATCCCTACCTGTGGAGATGCTCAAAACCAGACTGAATGAGGCCCTGGCCAGCCTATTGTGGTCTCATAGCTGAGCTAAGCTTGAACCAGGACTTTATGAGATCCCTTCCTGAATTGTCTTCTGATCCTGTAAATGCTTTTTTTTCCCCTGGAAAAATAGCGTCTGTCTGGAAGCAAGGAGAAAACCTTGCCATTCCTATGCCATAGGTCTGGGATAGGCTGTTTGTCTTTAAAAGGCAGTGGTTAGGGCTTTTTCCTGGGACATCACTTTAATGCCTCCCAGGCTGAAAAGAGCTTAAACTCATATCTGATATTCCTTGAGTGGTGTAAATGTTCAGCAAAGAACAGAGGCAGCTGTGTTGCTTTGTTGTGATATAGTTGTATATATTTTAGCTGTAATATATTGCAAGATAGGCCTGCTCTTGTACATCCCTAGAGCAGATCCTAAATAGCTACTGACTGTATTTATCTGGGGACTAGCCATCTCTCGGAGTCTTATTCAGGATTCATGGCCACAGGTCCTCTGTGGAGTTCTAGCCTGCCCTTTTCTTGTGAAGACTGAACTGGCTGCCTCACTTGTGCCTTGGATGTCAGGGACTGGAACAGTCCTTCAGCCTGAAGGTATGCTGGAAAGATTATGTAGCTGGTAGTCAGGATGCAGCCCTGGCTGCCATCTGAATGCAAGTGAAATGCAAAGTGCAATGTCTTTGACAGGACTGGAAATGGTAGGCATAAATGCAATTCTTCAAAACATGTAAAAAATATTTATACTTTTCTGGATGGTGATTAGGATATTAAATGTGCAAAAGGGTGACAGAACACTGGAATGGGCTACCCAAAGAGGTTGTGGAGTCTCCTTCTCTGGTGATGTTCAAAACCCATCTGGATTCATTCCTGTGTGATGTAGTCTGGGTGCTCTTGCTCTGGCAGGGGGATTGGACTAGATGATCTCTTGAAGTCCCTTCCAATCCCTGATATTCTGTGATTCTGTAATATAAAGCCTAGAGATAGCAAGTAACTATGTAATTTTCTTTTTGACTTTGCTGCTCAAAGCCCTCTTGTGATCATGCTCGGAGCCTGGCAGACCTTCCCAGGGGCTCTACCTGTGGCTGTGTAGCCCCCTTGGAAGACAGGAGTTACCTTAGGTGACTTGTCTCTAAGTAACTTAGAGAGGAAACTTATAAATCCAAAGGCCATTTATGTAGTGGACTTTCGTGCTGAGCTAGGTCAGTGTGTCCTCTAAGTGGATCTGTGCTCATGCTCTTTTTTATTCAAAACAATTTGCTAGCAGAATCAAATTGCTGAAAGTCAATAAACTGGACTACATGGATGTAGCTACCTCATTTCCCTTCTTTCAATGCCCTTATATGTGCTGCTTGAGTGATATGGGAGGGATTAAACATTTTTCCAAGCAAGAGATCTATAGAACAAATAAGGCTGATGGGGAGAGAAGGATAGCAATATAATTTATAAAAAGCTCTTAGAAGCAACAGCCTTAGCTTTCCACTGTCATGGAGTATGGTTGAAAATAGCAGGTAATGGGACCGGTGTCCCTTTAAGAATTCTTGAGGTTACTAATGGATATAGGTCATGGTGACAGCCTTAAATAAACCTTCAGTAATAAACAAATCATTTTGAGTTTTCATAAGATTACCATCACTCTAAGGCTGCTCCAGTAGGGCTAAGAATGCGTGAAGGAAATGAGCATGATAGATCATATACATCATACTGTCATACCCAAGAAAAGGACAAAAAAAATCTTTCAAGGAGGCTCACACTGTATTCCTTCCTGATAAAAGCTGTTAAGGGTGTGCATTAATATTAATCCTCTATTTTACAATAAGCTATTCTCTGCTTTTACAAAATATGCAACACTGCATCAGAGGAAAAGGAAAACAAAACTTAGGAAAAAAAATATCAGCAGACTTAAGTATCCTCTTCTCAGGATTTGGAAATTGACAATACTAAGAGGGATATAAGGAACAGTCATGTATCCATATGAAATTTTAAGAATAATATGGAAGTCTATATATAACAGAAATTCCATATCTCATTGTTTCCTGCACTACCTTCCTTACGTACTGCAGCTTTACTTTGGTTGTAGTTATTTAAGTTTAATATAAATAGAGTTCGAAGTTCTTATCTATTCTAAAGTGCTTCCATTTTGATAGCTTTAGTGCTTTCTTATGGTGAAGGATGAGGTGCATTTAAATGGAAATATTGCTTGTTCTTATTCGATACTTCTGTATATCTTACCATAATCAATGTTTGCTCTTGGTGTTCTCTCTATGGTGCTGAGAAAAATGAACTTGAGTTCAACTGAATTGAGATGTGATTAAAATAAGACTTCCTTCTTAGACTTCCTTCCTTAGACTTGACATAAGAAAGAAATTCTTTACAGTGAGGGTGGTGAGGCACTGGAACGGGTTGCCCAGAGAGGTTGTGGACGCCCCCTCTCTGGAGGTGTTCAAGACCAGGCTGGACAAGGCACTGAGCAGCCTGATCTAGTGGGAGGTGTCCCTGCCTATGGCAGGGGGGTTGGAACTCGATGATCTTTAAGGTCCCTTCCAACCCAAACTATTCTATGATTCTATGATTCTTCAGTAATAGAGCCTTCTCTAAATTGAGTGTCACTTCATTATTTACATGAGTCCTGTGCTGGAATACAAATGTCTCATGGATTGTTTTGATACTTCCTTATAAATTCCTGTACCCCACAAAAAAGAGCATGAGAGAGTGAAAAGAGATTTTGGTGTAGAATGGGTAAGCAATAGGATTCATTACTAAAGAAAAAAATTATTGGAGATATCTTTATGGATAATGACCTGTCAGTGATTGTAAATACAAGGTGACATCTTTAAAGATAAGGACATTCACAAATTGATTAGACAAATCAGTTAAGCAAGGCCATACAGATATATAGCTGTATTGGGACTAACATACCCTATTGCATGGAACACACGGATGATTGCAGATATTGTAATGCCTTCTTCCTCGTGTCCATAAATAATAATAATCATAATAAACGTACTCCTGCCGAAAGCCTAAGCATCCCAGTAATGGGAATTGATTCTTAGCATTTTGCTTTAGAGGTAGATTAATTAAGGCTGAATCATGTAGCAATCCTTACAAAAGTACTGTACATATGACATCTAAATTAATACCAAACGAATTCATCACAAACAAGGTAATTACAATGAATTTTTAATGAATTAATAATGATAGAGCATTTATGATTCATGCATATATATACACATATATATACACACACTCACATGCACGGTTTGCTGCTGCCACATGAAAGAGTGAGATCTGTGATTTTTAGCTCTGTGGGACAGAGTTCCTACTGGTTTTCAGTGAGCTTAGCACTGTATTATGCCTACTGCTGAGCAAAATGGAGGCAGAGAAACTAGCTGAAATAACACCCAGCTTTGGGTGGTGAGTCACTGCTGTAAAGCTGTGATCCTTTCTTCCCTGTGAAGCAAAAATAATACTGGCATAGAAGCAGGGATGTGCAGTTTCAAAGTCACTCTGGATGGACATTGGATAGTTTTTGAAGCCATGCCAAGGATATGTGGAAGATGGGTACCTAAATGGCAATTGTGCTCTAGCAGCAGAGGTCTGCTGTGTTTGGTGTCTGTGCCAGGAACCTACTTTCAGCAGTTCTTCTGTCATCCCACCATCATACTCTACTCATATCACTAGTGAAGAGTGAGGAGGTTTTCAGTTTTAGAAATGCTAATAGACAGTACATATAGGCATGAGCAAAGACCCTGGAAATGTTGGGCTCATCCCTATCCTCCAGGTCACAGATACTTCATTTTCTCAGCATTCAAATTTCTTTTCCCTCTGTCATTTGACCCACCCCTCGTCTCCTCAGTCTTGTAAAATCTAGTGTCTACATTTTTCCTTTATCAGTAACTTTTATTTTAGGTGCCTCCTATTGCTACCGCTTGACTTGCATTGTATCTCCCATCTTTTACTATGGAACTGAAATAAGGAACCTTCTTCCACTACCAAGTTCTTTGTCAACATGACCTTTTATGACTGCTTCCAAAGCTTCTTAGTATTTTCATGTTCACCAATCTATCTTTGACTACTGAGTTATGAATGATAACTGATATAATCAATCCCTCATTGATTATTTTCTCCTCAGGCATCTTTGACCCCACTTCCTCCTTTCTCAGCCTTCTCTTTATGACCAGTCCTTCAGTGATTCTTTTATTTCTGTCTTGAGTCTGCTCAGTCTGCTCTCATTTTCATCATCTGATAATCCCTCGGTAGCCTATTTCCCTGACTATGCTGATAGCTCACATGGCCATCACCTTGTCTTTGACCCATTGACTGGCCATTCTGTCTCCTGTATTCTTCCACAGCTCTGACATTGCTATGATGTCCTCATCAACTCAAACTCAGCTTTTTTACCAGCTGGATTCTATTTTTATCTTTTATTCTCTTTCTTTCCTTTTCCCTTACCAGGATGATTTCCTTGGGCTCCTGGGCAAATCAACACAACTGGACTCTTATCAGATGGTCATGACAGTGTCCAGTCTCTGGAGTCTGTAAATTCTTATCTTACTGGAACTGAGAACAGGCCTGTTCCTTGCATTTCAGAAGCAAACCTTATGCCTGACACCAGGAGAGGTTCCTTAGTCTAATAGCCTATCTCTGTCCAATTCTTTTTATCAGCTGTTATGTTTCCTTGTATCCCACTGGAGGAATATCAGTCTTCATCTAGTTTACATTTTCTTTCTTCAAGGGCACATGATAGATGCAGGTAAGAAAACCCCTGTGTGTATGCAGACACACACAGGCAGAGGTGGCTTAAGAATCTAAGACTTGACTGATCTTTTCTAAATAATACAAGGAGCCCATGAGTCTAAGGAAGATTAATAATGCCATAAAGGCTCTATGCATTTCTATTACCTCAATTTCCTCCTGATTCTGGCTGCAATCTTTGGGCCCCATTCAGAACCATTTAAGAATGCAGAAAATATTTTCTTTGCAATATTGAATTGTCTTTTAAACCGAAAGTTTAATCCATTTGACTTTAGTACAATTGGTTGTGCCAATAAAGAAGAAGAGGGTCTTTTTATGACAACGGCATATCTTTTTGTTCCCCTCCCTTATTTTAAATCCTCTCTTGCTGCCATCTCAGTGAGTGTCTTCTGTGCACATGTTCCAATACTCGATTCCTTTGTTTTGCCACTGGCTCTTCTTTCATTTCCACTTCACCTGCATACTAGCTAGAGTAAAGTGCTTCTCCTTACTTCTGCTGACCCCCTTGGCTTTGTCTGTTTAAAGTAGAGATATGAAGATCTTTATTATAGGTAGTCTGTGAAAGACATACTTATGGCCTTGTGAGTGAATACACAGTGGCATTCAATGATACAATAGTTTACATAGGAAAAAGTTCATCGTATCGAACATAACTGTAAATTCATACTTACAATCTTTGACCTGTTTCTCATCTCCTCTTTCTCTTATTCCATTCCCATCATTATACATGGCTGACACTCAACAGAAAAGACAACGTGGTAACCGAACTCTTTCTCCTCCTTTCCAGCTTTCATATGATACCTTTGCATAGCTGTATGGCCTGGGACCCCCTCATCTGTCAAATCAGCACTCCTTGTTCAGCTTCAGTCTGGGCAAAAATGTGCTTACCATCTGGCAAATTATCTTCCTGGTCTACCACACCCACATAGAAAATGGGAAGGGAGCTCAAAAGGTCATCAGGCCTATCACTTGCCCCAGGCCAGGATCAGCCTCATCTACAACATTCTCAACAGATGTTTATCTAACTTGTTCTTATAACCTTCAAATGTAAAGACTTTCCAAGCTCATCATGAGGGACTCAATTCTCCTTGCAAATTCTTAATGATCCTCAGTGTCCTGTGCTCTTCAATTACAACCTCTCACATTCCCCCATTAAATTCAACCTGCTTATCTGCTTCTTCAAAGGCTATGCACAGCTCTGGCTCCATCTGTCCCTGGTTCTTTATGAGAGTGTCTTCACAGGGTGTCTGGGTGCCTTTGCCCTCTTACTGATTAGCTATTTAAGCCACATGTCTCTCCCCTCTTAAGTTTTGCATCCACTCATCTCCCTATCTCCATCTGTCTGGCATCCGTTTGCCCCAAAAATCACTTCATAGGGCTTTTATTTTCACTTTCAAGAACTTTCCCCTTTGACTCCTCTTTTGTGAGTAAGCAGACTCAAGTCCACTTAAAATTGTGCTTCTTAATGGAAACACCCTCCATCCCTCCCACCCTGCCCAGAAGTTACCATTCAGTCTGCCACCCTGTGCACCCAGCCAAGTGTAGGGTTTTGTTTGCCTTCATTACCCTGTAAACTCATTTTGGGGTGGGACTGTTTTCTGCCCTTTGTTCTCCACTGGTGTTGAATGTGCTGACAGTGTTGAACTCTCTATAATTAATAGCACAAACAGAGCTGAAAAAGGGATGGAGCAAAGGAGAAAGGGAAGGCAGGAGGAATATGTGGCTTTATTTAAAGCAGCAAAGAGGCTTCAGGGTAAGTGTATACTGCCGGGTTGTGTTGAACACCTGCTACACAGAGGTTGTGGATAAGACTGTTGAACATCTTTGGATCTCCCTAAAATGCTCAGAAGGAAACCCCCTTCAGTGCAGCAGGTAGACACACTATGTAAATTAATTTGAAAAGGAGACAGACAGTAAATGAATGAAACTTGGAAAGCAGGCAAGTGGCAAACAGGAAGCAAGGAATGCACTGCTGGCCCCTTACCACAGGGTTTACCTTGGTCTGGTCATTCAAGCTTGCTGTCTCAAGTTATATCCATTTAGTAATGATCACATTGTTACCGTTCTAAGATTTCCACAAAGCTGAAGCAGACCTTTGAAGTGTTTCATACTGTAGTCTTAATGGTGGCTGTCAGTTCCTCTGTGTGGAGCTGCTGACCCTATAGGTAGGAAATCTCATTGCATCACTCTGCCTTCAGCAGGCTTATGGCATGTGAGACCATAGAGATAGAAGCTGGTGCTTCCATGAGACGTGACATAGAACTTTCTGGTGGTTTTCAGAGCCTGATCTCAATATGCCTTTCAGTGGATCACAGAAACCACCTGCAGACTTCTGATCGTAGAGCCATGAAGGCTTTCAGAATCCTGTTGTGCTGACCTATGATGGCAGAGCAGGAGCACAAGGACAAAATGGCCATGACTTTCAAGGAGCTGTACAAGGAATTTTTATCACTTCTTCAGTATTAGGACACTTCAGATCTGACACCCTCACCAGCTCCAAGGCAGATTTCTGGCATTCTCTGTCAGCAGTTTACCCTTCAACACAGCAAATATGTTGCTGGCTGGACCATGGTTAGCAACCCAAATCTAAGTGCTGTGGTGACATGAAGTCTCTTACTGCTACTTTTCCATCAAAACTGTGGTTTCCTCTGAGGAAATAAACCACACAAATTGTGCTGGGAACATCAGTGGAAGAAATACTTTCATTGTTTCTCTCTATGTCTGTGACTTGAAACTAATGAAAATGTTTCCTCATCATTACTTTTGGACAGTCATCAACATCAGTGTTGTGCCAGTTGGTTACAGAAGGCAGGGTAGTAGAGAGTCCTGGAATGTACCTGTCTGGTCAGGAGTTATCTCACAGTAACAGGCTTACCAATGGAATGTCTGCCTTGCTGCTATTCGTGTGACTCAGGCTGCCATATATTCTCTTGGCTCTGAAGATGGACCAGAATGAAAGAGCACCTGGAAAAAAGTGGTTGCCCTCACTTCAGTGTCCTGGGAGCGTGCACCTGGCTGACTGCAGGTGAGATGGGCTCCCTGCACACCTAACATCCACCCTCATGTCTTTGATCTTATTTTTAATATTTGAATGTGCAACACATAGTATGACACATGGATCAAGACAAGAGTGAGGGAGCTTTCACTAGGGTTTAGATGTTACACATGCTCTATACAGGCAATCAGAGAGTGCACCTCTCATCACAGGAGCTGTGTCCAGAAAGCAAGAGGGTTATTTTTTAAGGGAAAAAGCAATTTGGGGAAGAATACATATCAATCTATTTGGTATTATTAAGAGAATTTATTAAAAGTTTTAGTCCAAACTTCCTGCCTCTCTGTTTTCATAAAGAATCATGTAGTCAGTAGATTGTGTAACTGGATGGGCTGTACAAACACCAACATCCCTGCCACTGCAATACAATTAGCACAAATGTTAATAGATGGAAAAGGTTCAATGGGCAAAGACAAAGTACAGACAGCAGCAGAGAGGCCAGTGCCAGTGGCTGCTGAATCGTGGAGTTGGAAGGGATCTTCAAGGGTCATCTAGTCCAACCCCCCTGCAGTGAGCAGGGACATCCTGTACTAGATCAGGTTGCTCAGAGACTCATCAAGCCTGGCCTTGAATGTCTCCCTGTCATCCGGGAGAGCACAAAGCAGGGATGAGCAAGAGCTGCCTGGCCAGGCTTGCTTCTCACCAGCAACTCACCCACCCACTGGTCCCAGCCTCCAGTCCTTGCATTGGCAAAAGCAACCCACAGGCAAAGGACTATTTTCCCTCCTACCCCTTGAGGTGATTATTTGGACAGTGTTTTTTTCCAATAGGATCTGCCCATCAGGGTTAACAAAAATTGCATTTCAGATACTGGTTTTCTTACCTTATTCAGAATTTTTGTCTTAGTATTTTCTAGGAAAAAATCCTACTAATTTTATTTGCTTGAAAACATTCTGCTTTGAAATTGGCTTCAATTTAATACTAAAAAGGATCCCAATAAATGATTTTAAAATTCCAATAATTAATGATTCAAAATGAGTTACTTCCCAGAAGTTTTATATTTTGATAGATTTTACAAGATTTTATTTGTATGCACCCTGCCAAGTGGATACGTTAGTACTAATGTTACTAATTAGTTAGTACTAATGTTAATGTGAAGCCGAGGTTTAATTTATGTCACCGTTTGAGTAACCAAGCCCATTTTCAGGGCACAGATACATCTGAGTGAAAGACTTCTGTGCTTAGATAAGAGTTTAAGGGCAATCTGGCTCGGAGACTAACTGAAGAGATTATGTGTTCCCAAAAGGCCCGGGAGGGGGAAGTGCGAAGCAGAGAGGAATTGTGAGACAGAGAGAGAGAGGGAGGGAGGAAGGGAGAGGGAGGACGTGTGCATTAGGGAAATTGCCAATAGGGTGGTTGGAAGGAGATTAATTACAGCAGTAGAAGCACAGCAAAGACAAAAGGACTGACTAGGCCTGATGGCCATATAAGATGGATTTGTGAAAAAGAGTGAGATCAAATATCAAGTTCTTCTTTAAAACACACTGGCAGCAGTCTGTGGTACTCAGATGATATCAGTGCTATTACTCCAAGTTTACATTGCATTCGGTGAAAGGACTGTCTGATTTGTTTCTGATGTACTCTTCCAATCAAATACCCAGAATATCTTGGATTCCCTCAGTCAATACCAGCTGAGAAGCAACTTCTGAAAAGGATGAGGTATTTTAGTAACATTTATGTACTTGATTTTATCTTATGGAAAGGATGAATTCCTTCCCGCTCCTGGTGAGCTAACTTTGTAGCTTTGTCCATACCTGATAAACACCTCCCAGTAGTTTTCCAGACATGTGTTCCTGGAGGATATCTGTGGAAATGTTGAGGACCTGGTGTAATCATTAGAACAGCAAGTACCCTGTGAGACATGTGTCAAGTGGGTTTCATGAAGTGAAATGAAAAAAGTGCTCAAAGGATGGCTGCTCTTCTAATTAACAGTATCTCTGATGTTGCACTGCATCTTCAAATTACATGTATGCCTCCAGTTCACCAGAGCATCCATCCTTCCTTCACACAGCTGATTAATGATTCTCTTGCACATGCATTTGAAGCTTGAGGAATTTAATTTCCTGATGATAATTTTCTTTATCTCTGCTGTCAGTGAGGGAGTGCCTCTTTGTCCAGGGCAGAACCTGGCAAAAGAGAAGGCAGGGCTGCGGGTGGCTGCTTACACCACCCACAAGCATTAAAGGAATCCCGAGGGACACCCTACCTGCTACTGCAGCAGCCTGTCAAACTGCCTTTCAGCAAGGCCCAGGGGTCTCACCTGGGAACACATTGGGATGAAGGGAGGAGAAAGGATGGAGGCAGGGAGGAAAGGAGCTACAAAGATGGTGACGATGGCCCTGAATTTGCATGCACTGATGGAGTTTAGGATTGCTGTGTCACCTTCTGGGGTCTTTTGCTAAGTGTGAAGCAGTAAGAGCATGCTCCAAGTACCCACCACGTCTCTGTGTTTACAACTTGAATGTTCTGAAAGGGACCGGATATTTAAGTACGAGGTCATTTCCTGAATGCCACCCCACCTTCACTGACGAAGTCTCCAGGCTGCACTTTCGGAAGAGTGTATGAAATGTTTTCAGCCCTCTCAGTTCTCCCTATAGGTTAAAATTTCTGTAGTTTTCCTGTCTCTGTGCAAGTCTGGATTTTGTCAGCAAATGCCTAACTCCACTTGAGGTCCACCCAAGGCCAAATCCTGCTCTCAGACAGCCCTAGGTACATCCATGGGCATCTGCAGAAGTTCAGAGTGAGATCCGCTTCTGCCCAAAAGAGCTTGTGAAAAGTCAGAGCCCGAAAGATGAGTCTTTTTGATTTCTTAGGACACAGAGAGTTATTACTGAAGCGACTGGCTTAGTACTGTTGTAATAAGTTTCACAATGGGTATCTGGATGTTTCATCCCAAACCAGTGGCTCTTGTTCTATTCTTGCCATGACCTTTGATTTGTTTAATACCTGAATGTATCTGTCTGATATTTATTTATTTTTAATAAGATAAATTTACATGTCAGAGTCCATTCACATGTGCTAACCTAGTTATGAGTCATTTTCACTCTTCATGAACTTCCTGCCTACAGGCATTTTTTTGTGAATTGCTGTAATATGATATCTGGAAATCCTTTTTGCTATCTCAAAATGGGAAATAAGCATCCTGTTGTGAGAACAGAATTAGAATTATGCATGATGCTTCTTCTGTAATTGACTCGATCTTGATAACATATGTTACATAGAAGAGACTTCTATGGCATTAAAACAAAGATGACCAGCCATAAATCAACCTTGAGGAGACTGTGTACTGGATCCCTGTTGAATAACATTTAGATGTTTCTTGTTCAGCTTGACTGTTGCCTTTGAGACTGACAAGGAATTAGTGAGATTAGAAAATATTTAGCAATTCAACAGATCTGGGTCTGCATTTTTCTGATTTTCAGATGAAGCCTAAATAATTGTAATTTCTGTCACCTACTGCTTTATAAATGTCAGAAGTGTCTGCCTTCAGAGTGCATCCAGAGTAGCATTTTGTGAGATGGAGATTGTCTTTTCAGCAGTGGGCAACAAACTCTGGTTTCTGAGGCCTGGAGGTATGTATTCTGCTTCTCATCCCTATATTCTCCAATCAATATAAATAAAGTTTCTTTTATTAGTCTTCCTAAATCTGCATTTGTTTCTCTCTGTTGGAATGATTGATATATGATATTTTTTACCAAAGAGACTAATTTCCCTTTGCTTTTCACTTAATTTAGAATTTTCTCCCCTTGTGTATCACAGAAGATATTCCTGAAGGGTTTATGAAGATGTTCTCATTTTAGGTGTTAGTAGGAATTTTAAAGAATTTCTCATTTTACACATCTTATATGTCAAGTCTGTGATATGCTTAATTTTAAAATGGAAAAAGCCACATTTCTTTAATTTCTGAGGAGTGTCTTGGTGATGATTTGTGCCAGAAGAATGTTACAGTATCTCTAAGTTACATAACATCAGAGAAATTATACTAATGTCAGTGTCTGGATTTCTACCATCATTACTGGGAAATCTTTGAACCAAAACATTAGGCAACTAATTTTCTTATGATATTCCTTTCTGAGTGATGCTACACAATCATTTATGGATTTAGAGTTCTTTGCTATACTAATCATAATATTATGAGAGGAATAATTCCAGTTTGGCATACATTTATAAACACTGTTGAAACGTTTAAGTGCTTGCAACAGCTGTAGGGCTGAATTTTTGGATCCTTTCTTTCCCTGCTTCTGTAATGTGTTTTGTTTTGGGTACTTTAACAGAAGTAGCTTTCATAAGAATGAGAACTAAGTGCAAGACAGTGCTCTTATGCAAGGTGGTATTTCAACCTGAAAAAGGGATTATTGGTCTGCCTTTATTCAGATGCTGCCAGTCACACTGGACTAGAACTGCTTTAACCTGGGTTTTTGGAACCTTGGTAGGGCTACCCTGCTGAGCAGTGAGATTTCTCTTAAAATAGACTCTTCTCCTGTTTTCTCCTCCATTCTAAGGAAACAGTTTAAGTATTTCACCCAAGCACAGTTTCTGAGAAGTGGCTGGTAGTTAAAGGATAAGTCTGTGAGTCAGATAAATGAGGCTGTAATCTGCCCTCTGCTTTTGAGTCATTCAGCTTTGCCTGCCCTGATGAGTTCAGGCAATCACACCTCTCCTCACCCACACAGCAAGTTAGCCACATGTGGCTCTAAAGCAGCTGCATTTTTGTGGTGGTAGACCCAAATGACTGCATCCTGGCTCTTAGCATGCCTTATTGCAAGCTTGTAAGCAAAGCTGTGATTACACAAGCCACACATTGAAGTGAACATCTCTCCAAAACCTGCAAGACATCCCACATATCTCAGAGAGCAGGAGTTCTGGGAACACTTTGTGGGAGGGAGGTAGGAATGACTTATCTCCCCACTCTTTTACCAAAGGGAATGGGTCTGGGCATTCATTTGGTTCCCAAGGCAACTGTGCAATACTGACTTTATCATCCTTTGATGATTTGCTTATTGCCACAGCTGGGAACTCAGATTACTTGGAAGTCCCCATGGCTGTAGGGTCTTGCTGCTGATCATGAGTAGAAAACGTGCTTGAAGTAATCAAGAACCACAGCTGGGCCACTTAGAGATTATTACCTTGGACTTGTGCCTGCAAAGCTCCTGGATTGGAGCTGGTTCCTGTCCATCAGAAGACAAGCAAAGCAGATGCACAACTGTCAGCAACTGTGGACCCCTCAGCTCTGAAATCAGGCAAGCTACCAATCCCTTCCAGTGCTCACATGTAGAAGAGATTTCTTACACAATAGGAAGCTGTGATTCCTAGTCTTTATTTGCTTAATCTGTGCTTTAACATATTCTTCATTCATTTTCAGAAATTACTGCAATTGCAACATGCTGATGTCTTCAAAAACGATCAAAGAAGAAATGCCTCTGCCTTGAAGAACTTTGTGATAAGGCCCTCATTCTGCATCTTGATACAACTGAACATGTCCTAACACCTCTCTGGAACATCAGACTTGTTCTTCCTTGTGTATGTTTGTCATTTTAAACAACAAAGTATTGTCAGCAGAAGTTAGTTTTGCTCTTTGTGTAAGTGTGAAGATGAACACTCACTTTGAGATCAGTGAGGCTGAGGTTTTGTTTGTATAGTTTTGAACCTCTGAAGAGTTTCTACAGCTTAGTTAATGTGCATAATTCCACTCTAGAAGAGTTTCTTAGCTTTGATATTTTGTTGACTTATTAAATGGTGCTGCCTTGATTTGGATTTATTAGTTGCAGCTATATACACAGTGAGCATTTCCATCTCTGCAATCAGCTTGCTCTGGGAATAGTTTTTGTGGTTGAGAGGGTGGTGAGATCACACACTGTGTGGAAATCCTTGTAGCTTCCGTGCACATCTAGATAGGCTAAGGGTGGAGCTTTCTCTTTTAATCTGAAATTCTCTGAATTAGTGCTATTTCATTTTCACTTTTACCCCCTCTTTACAGTTGTTGGAACCTTGTAATCTTCAGCTTGTACTCCCTCTGCTAGTGGGATGTACTCTCATACATTCCACCTCAGCTTTGGTAATTTTAATGCTGAGAAATAAGTGACATCCTCCATTGTCACTGTAGGTGCTAGCAGGAGAAAGTGCTAGTTTCTTTCCACGGAGCTGTAGAGCAAACCCAGTCATTCAGAGAGATGATTATACTAAGAATCAGTTTTATTTATTGAAAACAGCTAGTGCTACATCTCTGTAATGTGAATGAGTGCATCAATGTTGATTTGAATGGAGAAATACAGTTGGATTCCATCTTAGTGTCTGTCCATATACATGGTAAGCAAAGCCCATTAATATATTTACAGAATAATGACGTTAAGGGATCTAAGTGAAATCCAACACAGAATTTGGTAATTTCCCTAGAAAGTCCCTTTTTTGTCCCAGCTCAGAGGTAATTTTACTGCTCATTTTGCCTCAAATACTGGACTGAGATGACAAATGTAAATGTTAATTTTCCTGTGAAGTGCTTTAAGAAAGGACATCTATGTAAGGATAGCTGCTCCCTCTTGCATGAGGTCAAATTTGATCTGGAGGTTTGTTACTCACTTATTAGAAGAGTCCTGAGATTTTGAAAGAGGAGGGCATGAGTCTTCTCAGTGGAAACAAAAAGAGGATCTGCTTCTGCCAATTACAAAAGATTATTACATGCATCAGCATTACATGTCTGAAGTTTTAGGAAGAACTCAGTTGCACTTCAGTTCTTCCTATAATGTCAGAAAATTCTTCAGTAGCACTTGAAGTTTTGGATCACAGGCTAAATACTGATTAATTCACTTAACAAAATGGCTGACAATTCTAAGAGTACATGGAAATTTTTATACAGCAGACTTGTATATGAGGCCAAGTTTCAAAGGGCTTTAAATGAAGACAGAGATAGACAGGTGGTTAATCTTATTTTCAGTTTAATGACACCAACCATGTATACACTGGCTTCCAAAGGGTCAATTTCATAAGGCAGAAAACTGCTATGAGTCCCTAAACCAGAGGAATAAACAGACAAAAAGGAAAATGAGAGAGTAACTATACAGCAAGCACCAGAAGTTCAAGGGGAAAACAGAAGAAAATTCAGCAGAGAAGCAAAATAATACAAGTAACAATACATAACAAAGGGAAATCTTACAGGATTTCAGGTATAAAGCAAGTCCTGGTTCTGATATTAATCCATTCACTGGGTGTTAGACTTCTCAGTAGTAATGAAGAAGTGGCAGAAGCGTGCAATCAATACTTCTGTTCAGTATTTGGGGAAAAGCCAGATGATTCAGGGCAGAATGATGATGAAATGCTTTCCATTCTAGAATCAACTAAGGGAATGCGCTAAAAAATGATGCTAAAGTTAGATACATTAAAATTAGTGAATCTGGATAATTTGCATCCAAGATTTTAAGATCGATTGTCAAGGAGCACTACAGACCATTAATTTTGATTTTTAACAAGCCATGGAGCACTGGGGATGTTCCAGAGGACTACAGGAAAGCTAATGTTGTGCCAATATTTAAAAAAGGTAAATGCAGTGACCCGAGTAATTATAGGCCTGTCAGCCTGCCTTCGATCCCAGGCAAAATAATGGAATGGCTGATAGGGTGCTTGAGTAATAAGGAATTAAAGAAGGTGATAGAATTAATGTCAATCACAATGGTTCTTGTCAAACTGACTTGATACTATTTTAAATCAGATTTAAGATGGGGTGATTGAATTTACAGTTTTTGATGCAATAGATTTGGTCTACTCTAAGATGTTTGTATGGCTTGACATTTTGATTATTCAATAGAGGCCAGTTCTGCAAACAGTGGTTAAAGAGAGAAGTTAGAAGGAGTTTAGGCATCTGAATCTAAAACAGCAATCCTGAAAGCTCTGCCCAGTGGCTACCCAGAACTGCCTTAATCTCCCTGGTTTTCAGCTGGAAGAAGTTTCCAAGGCAACTGAGGTTCTGCTTTTGTGCACTCCCAGAAGACATCTCACTCCTGACAGGGTTGAGCAGTTCACTATCAATGTCATAACTATACATTTGTCTGCCTGTTTCCTGTACAGAGCTGGGTCTAAGGAGTGTGCTTGTGGCACACTTGAAGAAACAGCCTGTGCAGAAAATGCAAAAGCAGATGCAGCCTTCCTTTAACAGATGATCACAAGGAAAGGTCTTTTATTCAGATTCTCCATGTTAAAGCACTTGCTTGTCCAGGTTAAAAAAACTCAAGATTGAATTCTTACCTCTCTTGAAAATA
Organism: Turnix velox; assembly: GCA_013400935.1. Taxonomy (NCBI): domain Eukaryota; kingdom Metazoa; phylum Chordata; class Aves; order Charadriiformes; family Turnicidae; genus Turnix; species Turnix velox. The sequence continues at coordinate 536,634 of VZTY01023289.1, read as the reverse complement.
TTTCAGATCCACTTATACCACAGGATCTCACCAATTGTTGATGTATGATGATGATGATGGAGAAAAGAGGGGCTGAATACATATATTAACAGGAGCAACAATCCTGGACAAAGTTAAGAATCACAACTGCTCTTATCATGAAGTGCAATGAATCTTGAGTATAAATTCTGTAAATAAAAGCTGTGTCAAGAAGAGTAGACAGCATCATGTGACTGATCCAGTACTATCCTACAGTACAATAAGCTTATCCATTTTATCCAGTCAATATAAGTTCATGAAAAGTCGGTATAGATCCCTTCAGAGACAATTTGTCTCATCCCAAGACAGGTACCCAAGATCTTTGTGCTGAATTACAATATTCAGGTTATCCTGTTACTACACAGCTAGGTTAGATCGCATGCATGTTTAAAGTTAGGAAAAAGAATTCCCACCATAAAATAAATGCACTTTGATCAGAGAGGACTCTTGAATTCAGCAACGGTAACAGCTGATGTTGGAAGCATCATTCAAGTAGTGAAAAAGAGCCTAGGCAAAATGAAGCAAAGAATAAAGCATTGGCTTTTATCAGTGAAGGTTATGGATTAGTTGTTTACCAAATGCTACATTGAATTTGGGAATGTTTTTCTTTTTTACTTTAAAAATAATTGTCTTAAAATCTATTTTTTTCTCTGTTAGAGCTGCTGAAAGAGGAATTAATCTGGAGAGCTCCCAGAACATGTCTTGTATAAGGGGTCATGACCAGATGATCACTCTGGTTCCCTCTGGTCTTAAAAGATCCAGCAACAAGGGCTGAGAACAAACAAACTGAAAACCCAAGCCCATACAGTAAGAAGCTTTCCCTGCCCAGGAAAGCAGATAATCTAAATAGACAAGACAGACTGGGGTGAGAAAAGGATGTGTTATCTCTGTTTCACAGATGGGAAACAGAAGCACAGAGAGATTAAGTGATTTACACAAGGTTTGTGTCAGAGCCAGGAATGGGAGCCAGATCTCCTGAATTCTGTGTCACTACCTTAGCAGCAAGACCATCTTTTCTCTCTCTTGCCATAGCCTTGTGAGTGAAAGGCCTGTACTGTCTTATACATGAAATGACACCATTGCTAACAGAGTAATCTGATAAAATGCCATATGTGTAGCATACACCTGGTGCTCTGATTTCTCCTCTTCTATCAAACTAATCCTTCCTTCCTTCCTTCCTTCCTTCCTTCCTTCCTTCCTTCCTTCCTTCCTCCCTTCCTCCATTCCTTCCTTCCTTCCTTCCTCCCTCCCTCCCTCCCTTCCTCCCTTCCTCCCTTCCTTTCTCTTTCCTTTTATCCTCCTGGTTTTCACTGTCTCTTACAAAGGACATTGGTGTCAGTTAGACTAGAAGAAAGCACTGCTGCATCAGAAACAGCATATTCAGACCATCTAACCTTTCAGTGTACAGTCAGAAGCATACCAGGCATACCTGGACACATACCTTCTGAGACTGTGTGTGCAAAAACAAAGAGGAGATAAATTAGAAAAAGGAAATTCCAATTGGCCTGGTTTATTGTGACCGAATCTGAGTACATTTTCAGGAGATGCAGGAGTGACCTCAATGAGACCTCCTTAGCCAAGCTGGCTAGGTTCCGTTGCATCTAAATCCTTAAATCTTTCTCTTCTGTATCTTCTAATTTCAGATGTGGTTCTGGCCTCACTTTTATAAGCCCCTTTTGTAAAAACATGCCATTTTTGATACTGATAGCAGTATCCTAAGATGGGATAGTGCCTTTGACAAAACCTTTTAGCACCCAGCGTGTTTCTATGGTGGTTCTGAGAGTACCAGTTCCCCTCCTGGTCTACGATATTCTTGGAATAATGTCTCCTTCCAGGGCCACAAAATCTTACAATTTTGCAAGACAGAAAGCAGAATATACAATAATGCTGATGATATACAGAACAGAATAATATCTGAGAAAGGGGCAAAACACTTTCAGCATGGCTATGGATAGAGGAGGGTTGGCCACGGTTGGCTAGGAGAGGACAGCTTGACCAGGATCTCTTGTTCTGAGAAGTTAGAAAGGGCCCCTGCAAATCGCCTACTGATACACAAGAGGTCATAACCTCCACCTTTGCCCTGGGCCCCCTGGAGCTGCTGCTATTGCTCAGCCCTGCAGCACGACCACCTCTGCAGCATGGGGGACAATAGCTAGCCAACAATGGTGCTCAGCATTTTATTATAGGCAGGCAAGCAAAGGCCACTCATGGTGTCATAACCCCAGCCAGCAGTTAGAAACTTGGAGATGCCCGCTCGCTCTTCCCTAGTTTGGATGGAGGAGAGAATCAGAAAAGTAAAAGTGAGAGAAAATTCATCAGATGTGATAAAAGCGGTTTAATAAGTAGAGCAAAAGCCACATGTGCAAGCAAAGGAAACCAAGAAAATAATTCACTGCTTTCCATTCACCCATCTCCGGGAAAGCAGAGCTCCATTACATGTAGCAGTTTAGTTGGGAATACAAACATTATCACTCTGAACAACCCCATTTCCTCCTTCTTCCCACAGCTTTAAATACTGAGCATGATGTCACATGGTATGGGATATCCCTTCTGGGTTGGGATCAGCTGTCCCAGCTTCCTCCCAGCTTCTTGTGCACCCCAATCTTGGTGACTTGGTGGGATGCTGTGAGGAACAGAAAAGGCCTTGACCGCCCAGCAACAGCTTAAAACCCAGTGCACTGTCCAAAGTATTTCTCATCCCAATTCCCCAAACAGAACTATACCCACTGCTAATTTAAAAGTTGACTCTATCCCAAGTGAAACTATGAAACACGGCAACCAAAATTTCCATTAAGCGGGAGGCAGATAGTGAGGCAAGGCCTTATGTGCATGCATGGTGACCCTGACAGCAGATGTAGTTTTGGGTTCTGCTGTATCATAAAAAGTTCTGGTCAAAACTCAGAGAGCCTGAACTTCTTTCTAGCTAGATGTGAGATGGGAATAGGTTCACAGAATCAGGTTATCCTCCTATTAAGGGAGGCATAAAGAATAGTGCTGAGAGAATTACAGCGCCTTTTTATGGAAAGATCAATGGCACGTTCTCAGCTAGAACGCTCTTTTTAGGTAACGGCAGTTTCACCTCATAAAAGATTATATGGCTGACATATTTCTATGTCCAGAGAAGAGTCACAAAACCTATGATGAAGAGGAATGGAAAGACTTTGGGATGAAGATATGGACAACTGAGTAGTGGAAGGTGGCAAGAAAGAGATGTCACTGCAGTATATAAAATAATAGATGTTACTGAGGGGTCATGCGGTCACTCTGGTGTACCCTCTCTTGCAATAAATATCAGAGAGACACTCTGAAATAGAAGCAACAGATTTAAATCTAAAACAGCAAATGCTTTTTTAACAGTGTCTCTGACATGGCCTTGAGAAAATGCTGAGCTAAAGAGCCTAGCAGGATTAACAAATGTTGGACATTGCAATCAATACCACCTACATCTACGGTTACACTATGCAGGGTAAAAGTTAATCTATTCATATATATTTTAATGTAATATCATTTGGATAACTCAAATCGATGCTTTGGGGCTTGTGACGATGAGTGCTTCCCACTCGCGGCGAAACTTGACTGCTGGGCACGTTTTCGGGTGGGCATTTGTCCTCTGTGGAGGGGGGTGTGCATGTGTTCCTCTGCGTGGGGCTCCTGGTGAAGGGGAGAGGCAGGATTTCAGGCTAGCTGGGTCTCTGATCTGATCTGTTCTGGCACCTGATGCTGGCTCTGGCTGCCGAGAGGCTGCTGGCCGGGCTCCCCCGCCGGCAAGCGGGGCTGAGCTCCCGGAGCCCTTCCCGCGGCTGGCCCCGCCGCCTGCCAAACTGGGACTTGCGAAATTGCGGGTTGGGCTTGGCAGCGGCAAGTCCGACGTGTTCAGGCAGCTTTTCAGGCTTCACCCACGTCGCTCGCCCTGCCCTGGAAGGCACCACCTGTGCTAAGCTCGCTCTAGGCAGGAAATGGAAGAGCAAATCAGGCCTAATTCGATTGAAAAAAAAAAA
>VZTY01023289.1:517338-532557 GCA_013400935.1 Turnix velox | reverse complement strand
AAAAAAAAAAAAGTGATCCTTAAAACAAACTGCTCATAGTCTTCTCCGCACGCCATCTGCATAGGAGCAGGGGGGATGTGCTTGATTCATACTGTGATTCGAATGGAAGTGAGAGTAAATTGAAGACTGATATATATCAGTGCTGAGGGCAGGATTTAGACAAGTGAGCAGTTGTTCCTACAACAAAAACAGATAATGTTGACAAGTTTGTTCCCTAATCAAGGATTCAATCAAACACTCACCAGACTTGAGCTAAATCTCCACAACCTTTATTGCTTCCTGTACACTCACTTAAATCTTGCCTAACCCCTTCCTGTCCCAGAGCTGGTTTCCTTCTTCCTCCCGAGGGTGGTATTAGTGTCTGCCCACTAAACCATGTCAGCAGGTGAACTTTATAGATGGGCTATGACAAGCTATTTATCATAATTTTTGTAATTTCCATCCCCACTCCCCACTAAATGCAATAACCTTCTGAACACTTTAAACATGAAATCTATTGCTATATCCAAAAGATTGTTTCTTACATCAAAGTGGCAATTCACTGATCCATAGTATCATTGCAAGCACTTGAAAGTATTTTGAAATTAATTTTTTTAAGAGAAAAAAACACCACAGACACAAATTAGGACTTTTACAGGCTTTGCAAATAGGTCATTCCCCTTAGTGAGTCTCTTCATTAAGCAAGGTAGCCACAGTCACATGGAGAAATAGTAATGAGCATTTGCTCTCCGCCTTTGGGGACCGCAGGGAGCTTGTGCCATCCATGACCAAGCATGAATCTCCAGGAATTGATAGCTATGCTACAGGGTTTCTTTGCACTTGGTCTCTCCATCTCCTGTGAAGATAGCTGGAGTCGCTCAGCCTCAAGGAGAGAAGGCTCCAGGGAGACCTTATAACCTTCCAGTATCAGCAGAGGAACTACAAGAAAGCTGGAGAGGGAAGTTTTACAAGGGCACACAGTGATAGGACAAGAGGTAATGGCTTCAAACTGGGAGACAGTGCATTTAGCTGCCCTTGAACTACTGAGGAAAGTCACACCTGGGAGACCGATAGCTTGGAAAATTCACTGCCTCCAGATAGCTCCATTTCTTGATCTGACTGTGCTACTCTTTTCTGGAGTGGATAATGTGAGCTGACAATTGGGGTGTGACAGGAAGATTGATGCATTTTTGTATATAAGCTATTACTTGTGAATAAATGAATTTGAAAAAATAACACCCCAACATTCTGAAAATGATGAAGGTATTTACTGGGCAATTATGTAGGAGATATGTTTAGCTCACCAGGTGGCAACACTAATTTTTATCTTATTTTTTACTTTTTGGAGTTAGCTTCTCACTGGCAGAGTGAGAGACAAATGGGAAATATCTCTGGTGCTACATACACACACAACAGAGGGGCAGTTTCAGAGAGAGTTCACTCTTATTTCATTGATAAAGTAGACTAGAGGAAAGAGCCCCACGAACTGTGCAAAAGATAAATATATTGTGTGAGTCCTACTTCCAAGACACTTTCAGTCAGACTTAGGAGTCTGAGAGTGAAAAAAGCATAAATAAGTTGATATAAATACCTGGTAGGGTGTGCCCTTACACATGAAGCAATGTTGTAGTGTTGGCTTGCTATGCAGGCACCAGAAAAATCAAACAACAAGGCTCTGCTTCTTCAGCAGAGCCAAATTCATATCTTTGGATATAAATTTATTTTGATAAATCCAGGGAGGCTTGAAATTTCAGTTGCCAGTTTATGCCCTCTGTTCCAGAGCATGCCTTGTGTTACTGAAGATAGCAGAGCCCTCGATGTAAGCCAGACTTGTTCTGCCTGCACTGGCACACAGGGTGTAAGAGATGGTAGGAGAGTGCACACATGCTCAATGACTGCCTTCAAAGTGCTGAGGGATGGAGATTGCTCGGAAATTGGACAGACTTCTCTGAGAGACCCAGCTGCCTACAGTCCTCTAAACATGGAAGTTAAAAAATTTCAACAAACAAGCTATTCTTGGCTTTAAACCTGACTCAACTTTTGTTTCATTTCCTTCTTTACTTCAGTCACTTCCAAACCCTCTGTTCTCTAGCCTTAAAGTCAAAGGGTGCTGCAGTACACAGGAACTGTAAAATTTATCCCTTCAGTAACTGCTTAAATCTTGTCTCTAATCCTCTAAACTCCTTGGTTCAGGGTAGTTTAAATTGTTGTAAATATCTTTGAGGTGGATTATACTGCTTAATTGCTACTGAGGGAATAATAACATTATGTGTATATGCATACATAATATAACGTACAGAGAGACACAGACAGAGACAGAAAATCTTCCTAGTAAAGATGATATTAAATAATAGTTTAAACTATTCTCAGGATTTGGGAAAGCCTGTTAAAGGGATTAGAAACTAAATCCAAAACTGGACTAGGGGTAAAGGCAATAATTTCCACAGATGACAAGAGTAGCAACTTACTGTTTCCCGCTTCTATGCAAATGTTTTCTTTATGCACAATCTATATCACTTAACAAGAGAACATGATCTTTTCTGTTAAGTTAATCTCAATTAGGTAAAACATACCTACATTTGAAGAAGAAGGCAGAATGTCAGTAGAATTTCTTTCTTTGGGAGGAAATAATTTCCCAGAGTTGTAAATCCAGCTGTTCTAAGTAAAAAAATTTAAACCTGAAAAAACCTGTATAAATAAATAGCTAAACATAGCTTCCTATGTCTGAGTAGTCCTGCTGAGTTGCTTGTGACCAATGCACACATGCAGATGTCTGCACAACAGAGGCCAAAGGCTTTGTCCTGGAAATGCACAGTTTAAAAGAAGTATCTGTGATAGTAACTGTTCCTTAGAGTGGGACAGAAGGAGTATAGTATATTTAAAAGCATTTTAAAAACAATCATAAAAAAAAATATCATAGATGTTCCCAAAAACTTGGTTCCCATGGATGTGGAAGTCATTTTAAATGTCTGCATTTCTTTGGTCTTTTTCTGCTCTGTTCTGATCATAAAATGCTGCAAATTAATTTTTCTGGGGCTTGTGTTGACCCCAGATATGAGCTGTGATCTACCGGAGTTCAAGGAACTAGTGCCAGAAAATAAATCCAAAGCATTGTAAGGAACTGATTTTAAAAGTTCACTGAAAAAATTAATTATTGAGTATAATATCTGAAGCAAAAGTCTTAGTGAATGAAAGAAGTAAATACTATGGTCTTTCAGACTTAATAGAAAGTAATCTTGATACTGAGTGTTTCAAAATGGTAAGAAAAATGCAATAGTAGTCAGCATGTGTAAATTTGGACTTGAGCTTGGATTCGGTTCTGAGGGACTGTGCTTTAGGGCATTGCTTGACTTTTATCATCTGAAATGAAGATCCTTTATTACAAATACAGCAATTGGGTGTATTTAAATTATCACGCTTGTTCTAGGTATGCTAGATCTGCTTTTTAGCCCATTGTTTATACTCTGTGATTAAACCAGTCTGATCAGGTTCTGTGGTAAATAGAATAATCTCTTCTTTGGTAAGATACACAATCCTCTTACTACCACTTGCCCATTCTTTGGTTTATCTTCACCTGATACCTCTTTTGATACCTTGGAGAATGGGTTTGGTCCATGATTCTTGGATCTGGTTGGAGATCCATACCTGTGTGTAGCACAGCCAGCATAGTCACAGATGGAGAGACATCTGGTCCTGACCTTGCTAAGGCAACTATTGGATGTGATCTTGCATGATCTGGGAACACAACAGGGTGCCCAGTGATCCTCATGGACAGCCACAGGTCTGAAAGGAATAGGTTTGAATGCCGTATGCAAGATTATTTCTTAAACAGCTGAAGGTAGAAAGAAGCACCTCTCTGCAGAGCCAAAAGTTCATGATGTACAGCAAATCTGCTGTACAACTCAAGCTAAATCTCCATAACCTAAGCATATTTGAGTTTATGTTCTTTCCTATATAGTTACAGTTTTTAATGTCCTATGCCTTAATTCAGCATGCTAAATAGGGATCTATGTGTAGTTGAGACTAAGTCCAATGAAGGGCATGGTGACTCCCATGGTAATGGGAGGCAGTTGCCCATCCTGCAGAATGTTCAGGCTCTTGGGTTGTTTAGGTTGTCACTGTAAAATTAGGTTGTCACTGTACAAAAGCTTTACACTAATTTGTAGGAAAAGGGAAGTTCTTTCATTGATGTTTTGAATGCTTTGTACTTTTTATGGAAAGGGGATTTTTTTCCTTGGTTTCTGTTGACCTCCAGCCTTGGCTGTGCATGAGGCATTTGAAGGAAGAGATGTCTAGCTTAGTTGTTTCATCACTGCAGTCTGTTCTATTGATCACTTTCCACTGCTGTGTTTGCTGATTTCCTGACGTAAACAAAATGCATTCTTTTTTTTATAATAAATTTTTCTTGACAAAAACTCTTCCCATTCCAAAGAAACTGAGATGTGGGATTGGGAACTGGCCAGGAGTTTGTCAGTAGAACTCAAAGACAAGTCCAGCAGTCGCTATGTGCCTTCTTCTGGCCTACTGTTGATTTTGGCAGACATTTAAACAATGTCCCATGTTTAGTCACCTCCAATTGCTAGCAGCTTTTCAGTTGCTGGCAAACAGGCTGGGTCCTCAGCAGAGCTTCTGGCTGCTATCCCCAGTTCTTCCATTTTCTTTTTTCCAGGTAATTTTTACTCATTAGGCCTTTTCATCTCCTTTCCATGGAGAGCATGATTTCAGAAGTGATCTGCTTCCTCTGCCCATGTAATCAGAAGTAAAGGCTGTGATCATGCTCATTTACAATGAGAAAGGAGGAAGAAAGAATTAAGAACAGTATCCAAGGCTCCCATCTTGGATATGATATTTATCAACTGAATGCTTTTTGGATTATAGTGGCAAAATGTGATGAAATGAGAGAGAAACAGAGCAAACCACTAACAACCTTGCTAGGAGCAGCTATAGGTTTGCTACCATACTGCAGCAGCTTTCAGGCACATCAGGAGAATTCATATAAGAGCTAGAAAAATTGAAAATAGCTTCCAAACTTTCATGTCTCCTAAATGAAACACAAGTAAAGAATCTCCTCAAAGATTGTAACTGAACCTGGGGCAAGCACAGATCAGGATATTGCCCCCAAAGAAAATGGCTAACTCCTTTGCTGACAAAGTGTATATTTAAAAAAGGAAATTGTAGTTTGCTTGAACAAAGCAAATAATTCTGTGAGGCTGCTTGAAGAGCTTAACTCTCCTGCTGTTGTGAGAGATCTGGCTACGTAGAAAGCAAGTGTGTGTCAATCAGTAGCTGCAGAGTAGATGGAGCCCTGCCCCAGCTTGGGTTTTTGGGGTAGAATAATCTCCAGAGCAAGATATTAGATAGACAAACACCATTAATATAAAATAACCTGTAGATGAGGTCAGGTGCAGGAGCTGTGTCAAGAACCACACAGGCAAAGCCGAAAAGCTAGCCCATGAAGACACAGAGCAGGCATTGCCATGTTGCTCCTGTAGCTGGGACTGCTGAAAGGTTATCAAGATATTTTCGAATGACTGGGCTATCTTCCAGACATATTTCACCTTGAAACAGAGACAGTGATTCAGCCAGGATGGCACCTGTGTTACTACTGCACCAAAGGCGAAGCAGAAGCAGCAGCCAGCATGATGAACAGAGAGAGAGGGCTTCAGTGCTGCAGTTACCTTGTCCTCATTCAGGTGCATGGCCTGGGAGATGACCTCCACACAGACAAGCACTTCATTCCCGTAAGCTTGAGCAACCTCATCAAAGTACAACAAATTACTCATTACCAAGGGCTTGCAATGAAAGATGTGTTACCTGACTTGGCAGAAGCAAGAATAGCCCCAGTGCTTGGTGCCAAAGATAAATATTGGCAAATGCTATTGGATAAAGAAAGCAACCACCTCGCTACAACTTGGACACCAGCAGGTAGCTGCAGATGGTGGAATATGCTGTTTTGGATCAAACCTGCAGTGGAAGAATACTTCTGCTGCCAACAAGATGCGCTAACAGGACTCACAGGGATCAGAGGTGTGGATGATGGCATTCTGCAGTAGAGCTGCAGAGGCACCAAAATGGAAACAACCATAGATCACAATCTTATTTGTTTGCTGTGAGTAGCCAGAAAAATAAAGCCATAGTTAAATGCTAAATATCCTATCCAAAATAATAGTATATATATTGCTGTAGACTATAGCATTAGACCCAGGGCACTGAGGGAATCTAGACATTCAGTGTGGGTGCTAGAGCTGTGAAGTGCAGGCTAAACACACCAGTTGGGGTTGATAAGCAGTTGTAGGGCTTGGGGGAATAGGAACTGATGCTATGGAGCAGTTGAGGATACACTGTATTCCCAGAGACCTGGCACAAGGTCAGACTTTCCAGACCAACTCTCCTAAACTGCCCTGTTCTGGTATGGGTTAGACAGAGGACACATTGGACTGTTGGATGCCACTAAAATTAAACAACAGCTCATCTTGTCTGCTGTGGAGTTTCAAACCCAAAATCACTATTTGCTTTCAAGGAGGTTTTTTAATTTTACCTGGGAATGAAAGCACAGTCATAGCAGGCCTTCGGTCACATTTGGTCTTCCCCCATCACAGACAGGCAGCTGGGAAAGCTATTAAAATTCCCAGCTGTGGCTTTAAGAAGGTTCAAGTAGCAAAAAAACCACACAGCAAGCCAGCCTTGAACTCTGAAGGAACTCTGTCTCTTATATCAGCCCCTATAACACTCAATGTCAAGATGCATCTGTATAGCATTGCCCATGGCTAGCAGTAATGAATGGAGGACAGGAGAAGAGAGAAAAGATGTGCAGGAGGGATCTAGCCTACCACACCAAGGATTTCCCCCACTGATGTTCAGAGATGCAGTTACAGGTAAAACCATTTCCTATAAGGCAGATGAAGGCAAGCTGCACTCATCAGGCTGTGAATTCCTGGTTTCAGGAAGATGATGGTGAATGGGCTTCTCTATCACTGATGCCAAAAATTTGTCAAGTTTTACAAATAGATAGATTGGCTACAAGGCTATGTGCACTCTGATGAAATTGGATTAGCCAAATGCTGAAAGCACACAGGCTTTTGAGTGATCAGCTGCAGTACTAAGGCATGAACGGTGCTCTCCCCCCATCTACTCCCAACAAGAAAAATGTAATTTTAAGTGCAGTTGCTTGGTATACTTCTCATGTATGGACTTCAGAACGATATACTTGTAAACTAAGCCTGAAAGCAAGCTTAGGCAGTGAAATCTAATTTTGCAGTGGAACGTGGGAGATCAGTGACTCGCTAGGTGGCTAAAGAAAAGTCTTTTAACCCCCTCCCAAGCCTTTATTGCCCCATCTGGAGAACTGCTGCAACATTTGCTGATGCAAAACCTGCTACTTGCAACTGGGTATTATTGTCGTCTGAAATGAATGTGACAAACGGAATGCTGTGATAAACAGCTTCCTCATCCCCGAGTTGGGAGCACAAGGGTGGGATTGTGTGGGAGCTGTGAGAACGCAGCACATGACCAGAATTGGGTATGGACGACAGCCGCTTAGGCAGGGGGAAGGAGAAAGCCTGTCTCAGAGTTTTCCCTCCTTCTGCTGCAACACCGAATAATAAGGTCAGCTGTGATTCTAGGCAACTTGAAGAGCAATTCCTAATCTTTTTCTATCTGGACTTTCACTTCCTGGCTATCTCATGTAGCACTATGTGCTTTTTTTTTGGGATCAAAAGTCGTGTCAGGTTGGCTCCATTTCCACTTCTATCAGACAACAATAGGGATAGTGCTCAGGTAGCCAGGCTAAATTTTATCTGCACTTTTTGTTAATCACAGGAAGTATGCCAGCTGCTTACGTGACCGGGTGAGCTCTCTGAGGCCACAGACACAGTGAGGCACTGTGCCAGTTGTCTGGGTGGCTCTGCTTTTCACAAGGGAATGAGTCATGGCAAGTGGTTGCCACTGCTCCACCCCTGGTATTGGTTTCTAATATCTTACACTGGCAGGAGGTCAGGAATCCAGGAGAACCCAGATTTTGGTCCCAGTTCCTGTTCTGTTTCCGTTCCTTTATGGCACTAGTGGATTTCCTGCCCTTCCCTCCCTTTTCCCCTCCTCTGCTTCATAGATGTGGCCATTACGTAGCTCTGAGAAAATGGATTACGAGGCAATGCTCACCATCACCATGGCTTTGTCGCTTTGTGTGCTTGCAGATCTGGACTTGTTACATAGAGGTTTTTAATTGCTGTATTTGTTTTAGCAATGTTATGTGAGGCCATGGCATTTCAAGGCTATGAAAGGCTGGGGAGGTATTGCACCTCTCGCCTATGTTTCCCCTCTCACCTACGTTTCCCCATCTGCTCCCCATCTCATTAAGGGAGACTCCTAGCTGCTTCTTGCAACCTCTGGGTGGGGGTGAATCAGCATTCCCTTGAAGGCTCCATCGAAGCCTATCATAATTGTCTCCTTCTCAAAATGGCGTGTGGCTGGAGGCATCTACAGAGCCAGGGAAGCAGAACTACAAATGGGTGCACCTCCCTGACATGAAGCAAACATTTTGGCAAAGGCATCCATGCCAGTGCCACCCACGGTGTGCAGTTAGCAGGGCAGGGAGTGATGCTGGGCCTTATTAAACAGGCTGATACTTGCTGCTGGAGTGAGTGTCACTGTGCTCCTCTTGGGCCACACACAAACAATCTGCCCATCACTCCCTGGGAACAACCTGTGACAGGAGCTGCTGTTCAAATGGATGCATTAGAAAAGTCAATGGGAACGTAAGTGCTTTGGAGGCTGCAATTTCATTATCACTGCTCATAAAGCTTTCTGAGAAGTGCGAACATTTTCTGCTTTTAGCTGGGCTCTTAATTCACACCACACTAGGCTTGACCATTGCTCCCACCAGCCTCTTTGCCTCTACAGTTCCTCTTCCCCAAACAGGCCCCTGTACTGCTCTGCTTCTCTTGCTGTGTGACACCAAGCAGCTGTGTCCTGCAGTGACCCTCCAGAATGGGCTGTTGATGTCACACTGTGATGATACATTACCCCTACACAAATGATAGTAGATGTCCTACATCCCCTGCTGCTGCAGGAGAACTCAAGCAGCTCCATTGCATGGAGAGGTGGGAGGTGTTTATGGCTTCTCAGTCAAGAAATGCTTCAATGCATTCATCCTCCTCCTCCACAGATACAGGATGAACTCATCCAAGCTGCTCCACTTTATCCCTATTTCAATGAGCCCTGGCTAAAAATCTCCTTTCTTATTTGCAAAACCACAGTTACTCAAACATAAAGTCCTCAAAACTATTTTAGTTGCAATTTATTTGTTTTCTGTTTTTAAGTACATTACACAGGTAATTTGCAATATACGGGAAGGGAGTAAAAACTTTGAAAGTGTGACAGTAAAATTTTCAGGAATATCCATATGAGCATCACATATCCCTGAAAGGCTGTCACTACATATGTTGCTAATTCAATAAAAAAAAATTACATAGGAGAGTAATTTTAGTTCAAAGAAATTGTATTTCCATTTACAGTCCATGAACTAGGTGTCTTTAAAATCTAACAGTGTTATTTGCAACAGCTGGTTTAGCTTATGACGCTGCTAGGGGTAGAGTGAGTACTCTCTGAGACAGTGATTTTACACTTCAGAGCACTAGTAATCTGTTTGTCCTTGCTTAACTTCTTCTATGCCATGCCCCAGTTCACATTTGGAGCTATATTTTATCTCCAAGTTCCTATTATTTCTTACAGGTTAGCACAACATATGACCTATGACACTGCAGCCATAAAGAAAGTAGGCACATGTGATTTTTCTCTTCAGTTTTCATATCTCAGCACCCTGGCCATTCAATTTAGTTTCCCAGGTGCTGACAGCTGGTAATGCTCTTAGCTGCTCTCCACTGTTGGTAAGTTATGGATATTTCCTAACTGAAGTTTAATTGTATAACTTTACTTCACTCGAAATGCCAAAGGTCCCAGGAACCCATTCCTCCTCCAGGCTGATTATGGCACTGAAGATAATACCGTTTGCTGACGGTGAACCTAAGTCCCTGCTGAGTGTCTTCTAAGACAAACTGACATTTATTGCATTCCTCATTACAACATGACTGTTCAGAGCTGGCCCAGAGGACACAAACCCCTAGTTTTCGGGTTACATCTTCCAGATACATAAAAGCAAGAATAAAAAAATGTCTTTTGAATTTATCCCCGAGGCTCAAAGAGAAGGAGATAGAAATAGGAGATTTAAAGGAAGAGCTCTTCTGCAGTTACCAAAGGCAGGAGCTGGGGATTGACAGCCTCAGGAGCTCACAGGTAGGTACTACCCCTATCCCGGGCTGTGAAGCAGGACTGGGTTCCACACATGGTGTCTGTACCTGCTACACACAGTCCGTATTTCTCCCCCTCTTCCAGGGAATGACTGCACCCTGCTCTCAGTTTTGGGCATACTGTGCAGTGCCAGGCTGTCTCATTAACATCACCAACATCCTGCTCCCTCAAGGGCCTCCACACAGTACTTATAGTGATAAAGGTGACCTCAGGGCCTCTCCCATGGGTTCCTTCAGCCCTCATTGATGTTGGTTGCTATGGCTGCCTTGCTTCCCAGGTGGGGAGGAGACAATGGTGACACTGGTGATGCATTGTCTCATTGGTGTTCTGCTCTCTGGAAGAAACCCAGCTAAGGAACTCTAGGATGTTTGGTCTCCTCTGTGAGAAGGTACTAAGTCTGTGCACACAATCTGTAGGGCCGTAAGGGGATCAGCCAAACTATGCACCAGTACTACTCAGCACCAGCCTTCCTGGCTCTCACTGGGAATTAGAGGCCAAAATGCCTTTTGAGGCTGCCATGAAGTTTGTCCATAGATTTGCTCGATGGGTGCAATATGCCTTCATTTCATCCCCAGGGGTAAACTGAGGTTAAACTGTGAGGGCAATCAGCTGAGGATAATGAGCAATAAAATAATGGTGAAATATTCCAATGCTATTGCAAAAGAGAAGCTAAGGTGTGGAAGGCAAGACTGACTGATGTCCCCATTGCTGAAGGGTAAACTCTCTTTGCATGGTTCCATGACTAAGCTTCTGCAGCCATGGCAAACTGCAGTCAGACCAAGTGGGAGAGAACCCCTTAAAAATGCCTCTGCCTCATACTTCTGCCTACCTGGGAATATCTAACCTGTGTATGGTGGTGCCAGCTTCAGTGGTTACAACTTTTCCCTTGGTGAGAATGGAAAGAAGTTTGCTATGGGAGCCACTAAGTCCACCAGTTTCACAGTGAAAGGAAAAAAAATGTTTGTCAAAACCCAATTCTCATTTTATAAATCCACAACAGGGAGTCTGTGTTTCACTTGCTTTATTGTCTCTACTTTTCACCCTTCACAAGGCTTCTCAGTGAAGAAAAAAGTGCCATACAGAGAAGGACTGTGTGCCTGAATTAATCCCCTGCTCTTTTCCAGGCAGCTTATGGGAATTCCCAGTGATGATTCATGAACTAGGCTAATGCAGATCCAGTGATAAGAAGCTAAGAGGAAGGAGGTGAGTTTCTTTTGTCCACTTGTTATAGACAGGTGGCTACTGGTCACAATTAACATTTCTGTAGGAGGAAAGTAGTCTTTTTTCTTGCCCCCTTCCACAGTTATGTCAAGGCCGCTATTTCTGTTGTGGAGGGCTAAAAGAGATCAGCAGAGTTTTCTGTTTTTTCTAAGGCTGGCCACTTCACTAATTTAGTCTAAATGGTATCAGCACACTTAGTAGTGATAAATGGAAGGAGGACAGAGAGTAACAAATAGCTGTGTGTGAGAAAAGGCAGGGTCCTCCTTTGGCAGCTTCGCCATCAGATAATTGTGGTGTGGAACAGCACCTTCAGATGTCCACTGAAAAGTGCATCTGCATTTGGCCCTGATTTCAAAAAGCTTGTTGGGACTGTGCTTCACTGTTGCTCTGTTGCTCAATTTTCAGTAAATTTTCAAGCAAGCACATGTCCAGCATCCACTGACTATTGATGCATGGCGAAACTGGAGCTTAGAGATGAGAAAAGTAAATATTGCTTGCTCCCTACTGATGAAACCTACAGAGAACAGACAATGTGTTACTTTCAACAGAAATAAAACATACACCCTGTGCTCTTTCTGAAGTTTTTGGAGTGGTGCAGCATTTTCCTGAATTTTTGTTATAGCACTCAACTTTAATTTTTAGGCTCACAAGTCAAGTGTATTTAGGATTCTTGCTTCTGTTTAGGGGCCAAACTTAAGAGCTGTAAGGGCTCCACGGGCCTGTTTCTGATTTATTCCAGTGAGTAGCTTCATTTTCTTGAGTGAGATTTCTCTTTATTTCTGCCAGTGAAGTGGAACTGAACTATAGGTCTGGGTACACAGGAAAGGTACACTGGGAATTGCTGCTGAGACTACACAGTGCTAACGCACTTTTCCTGATCATCCTGATTGCCTGAGGATCACCTGAATAAACATATGATATAAATGCTGCGTGTCTTGATAGACAGGGTCACAGTTATGTAGCCTGAAGTGCCACCTAGAGTCTTACTTCATATATCTTTTATAAGGTTGCTCCTATGACAGTGTTTGAGGGTCAGGAGCTGAATAGTGGGGGCACAGTTAGCAGATGACCTTCAGCAGTTGAAAAAATGACAACAGTGAAAATTGGGAAACTGCAATGAGTGGACTATTGTCACTGGAAAATCCCAGTTTTCTATTCCCTCTTCCTTGCCTGATCTCTCCCTCCCCCATAGAGATGTGGGCAGGCAATGGAGTCAAATGGGAATGTTTATGAGACAAAACCTCTGCAGAGTCATCTTTGGGATAGATAAGTAGATAAGATTTAGCCAGAGGAGACTGCAAACAGGCCCATGGTCTCCCCAGTCTCCCCTGGTGCACCCACCAGCCCCCTCTGAACAGAGTGTATCTTGGGGGAAAGTCAGACAGCTAAGGAAGCTGAAGTGACATTTCAGCTCTCCTTCTGGGGACATGTTGTGCTGCTCAAGTTATTCCTCCTCTCTACCATGTCCTGTTGGATGTAAACAGGAGGTCTGCTCTCTCCCCTGCCCCTGCAAAGCCAAGCTCAGTCCCCATTCCTCATGAAATAGGCACATAGCCATTTGAGATGGGATTTTAAAATTCTGATTCTTTTCCCTCCTGGTGTCCTCAGCTTCCCTCCTGCATGTTCCTGGAGGGTAGGGTTTTCCTTTCTCCTGTGTCTCCTGAGCTCACACATTAAATTGGAAAGACCTTTCAGAGACCCACATATTCTGCCACTGAAAGTGAGCTCCTGTGGTTCCTGGAAGGGAAACTGGCCCTTTTTTCAAGGTTTTCTGGAGTAACTCTGTGTGAAAATGCCTGAAACCACAGGAGAAATGATCAGAGCTGCATGAAAAAAGACGAGTCTAAACTCCCAGATCCTAATGTTTGCCATATATCATATCCTGTAGCATTCTGAATTTGATTTCATTTGTAGCTATATTGGGAACAAAAGCTTTTCCTTCACCTAACAGAATCAATTGGCCCACAGCGTGTCTTTATTCCCACTCAAATTAAGGGCTATTCCACACAGAAAATGCACTAATGTAACTAAATTGATTTCTAACTCGATTTCAGTTAAATGTGTGTTGTAGGAAAACCAGGTAAATTATGCATCTTTGTATATTTCTCCGTGATTTATCTTCATTAGGCATAAAGGGATCTCACAGTATCTGAAGCACCAACTGCAGGTAAAAAAACCCACACGCAGAAACTGGGGATGCTCAGCAACTCTCCTGAAGTGCAGAATGCTCTTAACTCCTGCTGTCGAGCACCGGAGGTGTTCTCTGCCTCACAAGTGTTCAGCACTTACGGAGATCAAGCCCTGCATGGTTGTTGTGTGTGCCGTGTCCTCCCCCTCCCTATATTTCTCAGCAGATAATTGCCTTCTACCCCCCCTCCCCAGCCAGGCACAGCCTTGGCTCTGAAGCACCCTCGTTGCTCTGAGAGCCGAGGCTAAGTGCAGCCCTCAGCTCGCCCAGCATCCCGGTGGATTCGAGGGGAGGCTTTTTTTCTTCTTGGGCTGTGCCACCCTCGCAGGGGAGCTTGTCTTCCCGGTGACAGAGGGAGAGAGAGAAAAGGCACCTTAGCAAAGGGAAATCAGAATGATTTATAACCTAAGGCACAGCCAGTGCTGGGAGATTCCTCCCGGTCAGGCTGCCCTTGACTGGGCTGAGCTTTGTCTCTGAGCAGCTGAGAGATGGCTCTTGGCTTCAAAGTGTTTCTTTGCTCCCAGGTGGGAACCCGTTGCATGTTCCCATTCCCAGTGTCTGCTGCTGGAATAGACAGGAAAGTGGGACATGCCTTCAAACCAGGGATGCTGCTAGGCTCTGGCCTCCGTGGCTGTGGTACTCACACCAGGAGACTGTGACATCCTATGCTCCGTGGGAAGCAGTCATTCACTCTCAGCGCTGTGGTGCTTAAAAAAATTAATAAAATCAATGTTATAGTATTTTTATTGTCTTTAAAATGGATGGATTGTCATGCTGCACAAGCCAAACAGCCTGTAACCCCTTGAAAGGAAGCAGAAAAGGGAAAACAACATGCTCCATCGGTCATGAATATAAATTTTGAAATTTCTGTGTCTCAGTTTTGGGAGAATATCTGCCGATATCTCAGTTTGTGAGACTGCTGACCTTTCACCACTGATGAGGGGCTGTGGAGAAGCTCTGACACACATTGGGGCAATGGAAATAAAAGAAGTGGGTCCCAGGATAGAGGCTAGAAGCACGAAGGCCATGGTCATTCTTTCAGGAACTATATGCAGGCTTGACTGACCAGAAACATCTCTGAGGAAGTCTGAGATCCAAAGAGGTCAATTCCCTCTCTTCAGTGGCTTTGGCTATTTTCTCTAAATTAAGAAGAAAAATGGGACACTCTAGTCCTTTGTGTAATTTTATAGCCTAAGGAGTATTTCCTAGACTTACTCTGCTGTGTGTGCTTTGAAGCAGGGTGGGGTATTTAGCCCCTGAATTTTCACTCGGATATTTTTTTCTCCTGTTCACATTCAATTACTGTGCAATATCAACTTCCATGTGTTCTGTGTGGTAAAGGCTTTGTTTAAAATTGAAGATTTTGTATTAATAAACCATGCAATTTTAATGTCGATGTTTACTAGTACTATAGGCACATGCAATATTATACAGACATATTTTCTCCCCTCCCTCCCTCCCTCCCTCCCTCCTTCCTTCCTTCCTTCCTTCCTTCCTTCCTTCCTTCCTTCCTTCCTTCCTTCCTT
>VZTY01023289.1:461607-517303 GCA_013400935.1 Turnix velox | reverse complement strand
CCTTCCTCCCTTCCTTCCTCCCTTCCTTCCTTCCTTCCTTCCTCTCCCTCCCATGGCCAAGGATGTTGCACAAGAAAGTACCCAGTTAGCTCCATGTAAGTTCAGAGTAACTGTCTCCATTTACATATGCTGCAGAGCAAAATGCCAAAGGCAGAAGCAGAAAAATCTGCTGGGCTTCTGTTGAAGACAACATCCATCACATTTACTCACACAGTACTCAGTCTCTTCTCTTCCACGAGTCTGTAGTTTTGGTGGCAAAGAGGACTTCAGCAGCCCTGCCTCCCTCAGTCCCTCTGCTTTTGTTTCCAGCTCTACACCAAAGCTCATTCATGTCAGCAAATCTTTTCACGGAACTCACTTGAGATAAAAATACCCTTTCTTGTGGGGAAGACTATGAAGTGCTGTGGACCAAACTCCTTAAGTTGGTCTTTTCACCAAAGCCTTTGTATCATGAGGCTGCATCCTAATGAGAACTTTACAGCTTAGAAGTACTTAGGTGTCTATGTCTGTAAATATCTGTATGTATGTCAGTGATATATGTATTCTTATACTATGTAATTTCAATCTTTTCCACAGTTTCAGAATGAAGCAAAATAATGCAAATCTACATTAATGTTTACAAGAGACAGGGCCATGACAACTTTTCTTTCCTCTGAACTTGCATGTGCTAGGCCATGCCACTGGAGGTGAGGGACAATCATGGTATGTAAGTACATGCTATGGTGTGTACCTACAGTTAGCAAGTGTGCTTTCTACAAAGATCTTTGGGCAAGGAGCTGTGTTAGGTGACATATGCCCAGCACTACAGCCTCCATCCTGGATAGGGAGAACCACCTCTGTGTGGCTAATAATAAAAATAATAAGTAATAAAATCATCATTCTTATGTCATTCTGTGGAAATGCAAAGTAAATGAGATCCAAAGGATTAAAATGCACAAAGGAAATGTCAATGTTAATCTATAGACAGTCCCTTTACTCCTGCCTGTCATAAATTCAGAGCAAGAGAGTTCACAGACTGGTTTGGGAAGGGTAAAATTGAAGGATTAAACAAACCATAACTCAGTCTCTCTGTGCCTTGAATTCTTACTTTTGGGGTATTTTCCTGTGTAGTTTTTATTAAAAATATGTACATCTTCAGAAATAAGAGAGAAATTACAAACATTAGATCATGAAAGCTGGGCTTTCTTATAGCTGTGCTTCCACAGGCCAGCCCTAACTCAAATCAGCTGTTCTGGTTTAAGGCTGTGCTAGTATCCTTTATTGCCAGCATTGAGCTACTTGGGTTACTCACTGTTTTGTCTTCTCTGGGAATATAGGAAGAGACAGGCTGGCTTTGTCTCCCTTCTGACAGGGAGGCTCTGTATCTGCTCATCCTCAGCAATCAGCTCATAAAATTAGAGCTTCATGATTGTTGTGCTGTTTGTTTGTTTTATTCTGGTGTTTTGGTGTGTTTTTTTTTTTTTTTTTTTTTTTTCCCAGCTGAACATTTAATTTGTTTTGCTTCCCAGTATTCTAGCTCAGCCTGAAGGGAGGGTGTGAATCTTTAGATAAAGTGAAGGACAGCTGAGTTCTGATTTTTCTCTGGACGAAGGACTTGATCTTGCAGCAGGATTCACAAGGGCAGTACTTTCTTCTCCTTCATTTAGGCTGCAGTCTGCCTGGTGCCAAGCCCTGCCCAATTTCTTTGCACAGGAAATGTGCATTCAATTGCATGTCTAATTTGCTCACAGATTTTCCACGAGTGTTGAACCAAATCACACTGCAAACACTATGCCTAGTTATGTGCCTAACTCAGCATTTGCACACAAAATTGCCTAATGAGCATGTGCAATTACAGCAATTAGACATGTGAATTAAGCATGCAAATACCCTAGCATTTGGGTTAGAGAGTCATAGCCTATATTACCAGAAATAGCATAACCTATTTCAGATATGATGAAGAAGTACATCCACCCTTTCCAGTGTGACCACACTCATGACAAAGTGCACTGTTGAACTTTTGGCTTGAGGAGGAAAGAGAAGAAGCTCCTGGGAGAGTCCCCAAGGAACCTGCAAATGAAATCAGGCTTTAGGTGCTTCTGCTTCTCTGTCCCAGGAGTCTTTTTCTTGTAATGAAATACCAGCACACTCTCACTGAGCATACCTTGCCTTAATGGGGTTAGTTATTCTGCATATAAAGCAGCCTCCATCAGCAGGAATTGCTATTAAAAGAAATGGACAGGTTTCCTTATATTAGAGTCTTCTATAAATAAAGCACAAGGCAATACTACCCCGTGTTCACACAAATGTCACTTGAGGGCTCTGTAAACTGCTGCATTTGTTGTTTTTATTTTTAAAAGAATTCCACTTTGAGGTGTTCCCATCCTCCAGAGAGAAGGCACTGCTTGGCTGGCTGCAGCACAAATCCCAGTGTAAAGTGTGAGTTTGGTTGGCAGCTGCCAGGACTGAGAGTTTTGCATCAGTTACTGCTGCTTTAGTGAAATAAGGTTAACAAGCAGAGAGGTGAGCAGGTGGTCAGAGATAAACAGGTGAGGGAGCACATTTCTGTAATAAAGAAAAGTCTTGGGAAGGAAACCATCCCCCCCTCTCAAATTTCTGCATCATTAAGGTGATTTCAAACTCGCTGTGAAATCAAGGACTCGGTAGCTGATCAGCGCAAACAAAAATAATCCAGGTGGCAAGCCTGATGAGATATGACCTTGTTCAAAATCAATAGACTGTTCCCCTTCCACCCAGCACAACCGACCCTCGCATGAGTTTATTTCAACGCAGGCATTTCCCTCACAACATTAACATTTTAATTGCTTGTGCAGGATTTTCTGGAAAATTAACCCGGCGATGGTTGAGCGCAGGCAGAGGATGCTCCGCGGCAGGGCTGGGAGGGCTGGCGGGGAGCTGTAAACACATACTGCCACCTAAAGGAAAGAAACCTTCAAGAAAACACGGAAAGCTGCCTCCTCTGCCTCTGTCAGAGCTCGTTAAAACAAAGAGTCTTAATTTGCTCTTCGCAGCCTGCCTCCCTGATGATTTCCGAAGGGCTGTCTCACTGGCAAAGCAGGATAACTCCCGCCAGCATCACCTTCTCTGCGATGTAGGTCTAGTAATGCGGCGGTCGAGCTCACCACCAGTGGGTGACTTCTGAAGTTTTCCTGACTTCTTTGTGTGCATACAAGGGTCCTGTCTCAGGGCCACGAGTTAAGCACATCCAGGCCCACGTGCCAAGGGAGTGTTGCAGGGCCATGGAGCAGGACCTATGTGAGTAGAGCAGCACATGGAGGGCAAAACAGGGCTGTAGCATCATCCCTGCTCCTGATGCCGAGTCCCTTGTTGCAGGGCCAGCTGGGAGTAAGGAAGCTCAGCCCATCAGTAATGGATGGATAGAGAGGGTGGGTGGCAGCTGAGTAGGTGGTCTTCAGATCATGTCTGATTTTACTTCATTATCTAATGTAGATTGCATAAATACCAAGGGGACAGGAGATCTGCTTCAGCCCAGCTGAGTTTCTTAACTGCTGGTGCTAAAGAGACAGGCTTCTTTTGAATAGTCATTTTGTGGGTCCATAAATCCCACATTCCTGGCTGCACAGAGGAGGCAGGCAGCAGAAGAAACTATTTACAGAGAATATATTCCCACTGAGTATTCCAAATCAGTTTGTGAGCAAAGCCTGTGAAAATAAAGAAGGGGGGGTGAGGGGAGGGGAAGGGGAAGGAAGTCTTCCCCTTGCCCTCTGTGAGACTGTAGATTATAAAGAAAAGAACCATCAGTCAACCAGCAGTGGCTGTGCCAAACCACAAGTTAAAAAGAAGAGTGACTTTAGGAACTCTCCCTTTTTTGGGAGCACCGACCAATTTCCCTGTGAGCTCTGCCAATTATGGTAGGGCTGCTGGTGAGGTGTTGCTGCTGGAAGGCTCAGCCAGCGAATGGAGGCTGAAGAGGTGTGTTTGGAAAGCATCCTAGGAAGGAGAAAGCTGGGGTGAGGGAAGCCTGTGTGCGCAGCAGCCCTTTTTGGTGGTTTTTAAGACAAAGCTTTCGTGTTTCAGGGCACTTCTGCGCATGTCCATAGACACATTCCCTCCTGTCTAAGTGCTGGCTGCACTCCTGACATGTGGTTTCAAGTAGTTGTTTGCAACCAAACATTGGCACTGCACACTATTGTACTGGGAGGGACCATGGCAGGGAGAGTCAGGAGGTTATGCACAGAAAGCAGCACCCTGCTGAGTGGTCACAACCAGCTTATTCCTGACATTCTAGCAGGGCTCCAACTCAGAGCTTACCCAGTTAGAGGACTTCTGCTTTACTGGGACACTGTTCTCTGAGGTCAGACTCTTACCAGCTCACAGCTGAAAGCTCTCCAGTCAAGATACAAGGTCACAGGTAGAACAGATATTATTTTCCCTTTTGCTTCTTTTTCATATTGAACACAATCTCAGCAGCCCTACTCACTGTGCCCAAGAAGAAGGTTTAAGAGGTGTCTTTCATTGTTCTTGCTGTTCTACACGGTAGCTTACAGCCTTGGTTGCAGTATGGAAAGTGATTTCTGGCAAACAAGTTTCTCAGGCTGAGAGGAAAATTAGTGGTTTTCTTCATACAGAATTTTAATTTTACTTGTGACAAATTCTTCAAAATTGTATGTCTATGTTTGAGGAGCTTTTTAATATTATATTTGGCTCTGAGGTGAAATACATTTTTTCCTTTTGATACACAGATGTGCTCAATTTTGTAAGTCCATGGACTTCTATGTTTACATAGGGTTTTCAGTCTCATAAAGTATCTGCATTTCCAGCAGATTACACTAGCATCTTGCTTTCATGTTTATAACATCACTTAATGGGTTAGAGGCAAATGTAATAACAGGGTAGGAATTAAAAGACAGATTGTTGAATGTCTTAGGGCACTGTAAAGAACTATTTGAAAAACCTGAATATAGATACTCATCAATTAACACTGCAGTTGCATGGACATGGTCACAGTAAATACTAGAAGGGGCACTGTCCTGCAGGGAGAGTGGATCGTGATTCTTCAAATATCTTCCGTGTAGACTTGAACAAAAGTGATTTACTCCTCCATGCTATTATTTTTACACCTGATTTGAGACATTATGATTAAAGCCAATGACTTTAATCATCACTTTAGTGACTGGAGAGGTTGGTTCTATCTAGGAGGACTAAAGCAAATATTCCACTTCTCCATTTCTATAAAGCAAAAATAAAATTTACTTGAAGTTTACATTTTAATTAATTATTATACTCAGGTACAAACTATCCTGGTATGTTATTCTATTGAATTAGGCTGTATACACTATATGCATTAAAACATTTCAATATCATGCTTTAAAATTCCTTAAAATTCAGAGAACTGCTTGCTAATGAAATGTTTCTGCTTTTTCAGAGCTAAATGTGGCTTTCATAAACCTTTGCACCCCTTACCTTCTGATTTTGAAATTACCTTTGGAAGTATAAAACACCCTGATGTTGCTGTTTGCAAGGTGTCTAAAGCCAAGAATCAAGTACTCTAGTCTGTGACAAAGTGCTGCCACTGTCCATGAGGCAGAGTCAGTACCTCCCTGGCTCTATCTGCAACACTAATAACTCTGGAGATTGCCACCATCCACCATCCAGTTACCTGTCACTGCTTCTCCACTACAACTCATAGCAAGTTCAGGAAGACAATTGTCATAGAAAACTATTGTGTCATAGAATCATTTAGGTTGTAAAAGAACTTTAAGATGATTGAGTCCAACCAAAATATAACATTAAGTTCCACTAAACCATGTCCCTATGTGTCACACCCACATGCCTTTTAAATAGGTCCAGGAATTAATATTCTAGAGATAAAAAGCTTGATGTGGCTTGTCCTAAAGCCACTGGTCATACCATAATGAGTATCTTACAGCTCTGCTGAAACCCTTCTCTGAGCAGGCAATACCTGCAGAGGCAAAGCCACTGTGCCTGCTGGTTGCCAAAAGATGATGTATGGATGTTGTGGCTTCCCAGGAGTCAGTGCAGGGCTCTTTACCTAATTCATCTTGATGATGTTAGTGATGCTTGATGACTTCCATGGTGTGACTTTGATGAGCACTGGCAGAGAGAAGAATTGGCCACAACAGGTGCTTTTCCTCTTCTTTCCTTAGTGTAATGAATTCACATCCATGACTAGAAGACCTAGAGCTGGAAGGCTATGTAAGTGTAACATGTATGTCCAAGAGCAAAACCCATTTTGAAGATTAGAAAAAGTGGGCTCAAGGGAATATATATCTGTGATTAATCTGTTCAGCCACTGGGTGCCAATGTTGGCTCATATTTGATAATCGGAGAATTTTTTTTATGGGAAGAGGAATTATGAAATCCAAAGGAAGACGTAATTTTAGAAGGCTGTGAAGCCTGAAAAATGTCCCTGAGAGTGTGTGACTTTTATTTGAGAGAATCTGGAAATGGAGTGCCAGGAAGGCAACTGCAAGGGGTGGGGGGACAAGGGAGCCCTGGCTTAACAAAAGAGAGTGAGACCCTTAATGAAATGGCCTTGCTGAGAATTATGAATCTGTGAGCCTATGTCTTGTTGTGATTAATGATGAACCACTGTTTTAACTTTGGATCAAATAATGGGTTGCTTCTGAAAAGCTTCATTAATCACTGTTAGAAATAGGGCTGCCAATTCATTACTTCAAGGTAGACATGAGCTGAACAGTTCAGCAAATTTCAGGATTGAGTGAACTCTAGGCAGGGGCTGGTTAAAAAGAAAGCAGGGGTCTAATCTGTGTTTCAATGCCTTGGGATTTATGAGCAAGGAATATCCTCTCATTGGCATTTTCCTCTTCTTTTCCCTCCACTCCCACAAAATCTTTTTGCTAATTGTAATCTGGGCACAATGGACAGAGAAAACATGGCATTTGGGGCCATGCCTGGGCCAGATTCTTCTCCAGGTACCCAGATGTGGCTCCCATCTGGATCACTAGAAATTGTATTGCGTGTCTCAGGGCAGAGCCTGGCTGTCCTCAGCTGCCTCTTTTCACTTCACAGCCTTCATCTGAGATTGATGCTTTGCCTCTGTGTATTGAGGTGCAAGAGAACATTTGCAAGAAGCGAATTTGCCCTTTTTTAAAGAAACCACTGTCAATAGTAAGAAGCTCCTGTGTATTTGATGCAATGCAAGATTTCTTAGCCAGCTGGGATATATTTTAATTGGTGTTCCAGGAAGCGATGGACTGGGATACCCAAGAAAGGACAGTGGATGCTCCCTGCTTGGGAGAAAATCAACTCTTTTTTTTAAAGTAACATCCAAATATGAGCTGAAAGTGTCTGTGGTCTCTGCATTCAACTCTACTGGACAGTGAAAGAGAAGTTCATGGAAATTAGGACCAGAATACATTTTTTAGCCCAAATGGTTTTGTCCCCTAAACATTTGTTTTGATTAACACAAATATGCTTTGAAGGGGCAGTGGGATCTGCCTGAGTTAGTCTCAGTAGAAATCCTCTCTTTACTCCTCCTAGAAAAGGAATGGAAAACTGTTTGCTCTGCCCTCATCTCCACTCCCAAAATCTAAAATACTTAGTTTGTCTTTTTTTTTTTTTTTTTCTTTTAGGCAGACCAGCATTTACAGAATTGCTTAAACTTTTATTTGCTAAAAACTCTTAGAGATTTGAACTTGTCAGTTTTCAGTTAATGCTACATGAAAAATTCCCCCAAAATGATAATTTATGCAGTTCTGGTTTCCTGATAAATATGAGTACTTTTCTTCAGGACTGACTGAACTTTCTTGAAACAAACAAAAAAGTCATTTAGTCGCACAGCTGGAGATAGAGAGGGAAAAACATCTGGATGTGAGAAGGGGGAGAAAATGTGCATTGGAAGAGAAAAAAAACAGTAAAAGGACAAAAGGTTATAGGAGAAAAAGAAAAAGGATTGATATGTGAGGAAAGTGTGTCCAGGGATTATGTGAGGAGGGCTATAGAAAGTGGGGCTTGAAAGAAAAATGTAATTATGATGATGGAAAGGGGGAGGGGAAGACCTAAAGGAAACAACAGAAAAGACAAGGAAAAAAATGAAAGCAGAACAAAATATAATAAACAAATGGAAAGTAAAAATAAGGAAAAAAAAATCTTGCATTTGAATGAAAGAGGGAATAAACATGAGAAGGAAGCATGTAGTCTGAGAAGACCAAAGCTAAGAAAACTGGTAAGAGTCAGACACATGCTGAAATAAACCTAGAAATTGAAAAATGCTGGAAAAACATATAATAGAAAAGAAAATCAAGGTCCTTTTTTGAATCTTAGCTACTTCTCACTTAGTTTGTCTTTCAGTGACTGTGCTGGTGCAACATCCCCAGCCTCAGCGACTTGCAGCATCCCCACTGCCAAAAGCTGCGTGTGGGACAAGCGGAGGCTGAGGGAGTGCTGGAAGTAACATGTCAGCACCTGGGTCCTGTGTTAATTCGGTGCATCAGCACCTCAGCTTCTACCAGCTCATTGTTTCCAGATGGTGCCTGAACTCTGAGCTGATATTTAAGGCATTTAAGGTCGACTTCATCAAGTTTCCTTGGGGGGAGGAACAAGCGGCACTTTTTATGTAGGCAGAGCTCAGAGACAAGTTCTTTGGCATGTTGCAGCATTGCCAACTGCGTTGCAAAACTGAGATGGCCATTGAACAAAATGGTTTTTAGTGACTCATCAGCATTTCTTCCCATGCAGCATGGGGAAGGAAGGGCTCTTCTTTGGGCTGGGCTCTCCTGCGCTTGCAGGAGGAAGATGCATCCATGTTGTTTTCTGGCCCTTCACAAGGAAAGACTGAGCTCTCTACTTTGTGGAGATAAAGCCAGCTTAGACATGCAATGACCATGTTGGGGGTTAAACCAGCCTTCCATCTGCATTCACTCTGGGATGAGTCAAAATACACAGAAACCAGGATACATTCAGATGAATTATCTCTCAGGATATTCCTGTGGGATATGTCCACGGGAATACTCTACATGAATGCTTTAGCATTTTGAACTTATCACTCCTCCCCAAAGTCATGGAGATACCTCATGGCCTTTAACAATGAAGGCATGGTCTGAAGCTGCATTTATGAAAGCAAATATTTGAGCAGTTTTTCATATTTCTCTCTCCCCCATCACACAAGTTTCTTGTGCTTGGCTGAAATTTCAGAATCTTGTTAAAAATTCTTCTACTTCCAGATTTGCTTTCTAAACACTTCTAGACATAAACTTCAAGCACTAAAAGCTTGAAAGGAAAATCAGGGTGTAAAGATATAGACAGTGTGAAAAAAAATACTGAAAGCAATAAACATTGGTTCTTAATGGGGTGACTTGCTCCTGTTGGCTTATTGTAAATAACCAAAGTGACCAGTGTTGTGATTCAGTGTCATAGCTCTGCTGAAGTTAATGCAAAACTGTTATCAAAACCTTGGAACAGAGAAATGAAGCCAATGGGCTTTCTCTCATATTGATTCAGCTCCACTACTAGGCATTGATTACAACTCTGCCCTCATAAAAGGATTTTCATATTAATTTCATTGTATCCCAAATTGTTCACAGACTTTAAAGGTAATACCCTTCATATACTGTCTAAGTTAAAGGGTAATCAGGCAGAGGTCTAAATTCTTGGAGTAATTGAGGGCAGTATATTCTCAAAGGGAATGAGAAACCTATATTTAGTCCTTACCATTTAAGAGTTAGTCAAACATGAATAATTTTGATTTCCTGACAAAGTCTGGATCCCAACTCTCTTTTTTTTTGAGAAGAAATGCATTTATAACCAAAGCATTTGTCAATTCTTTGTTGCAACTTGTATAATTAAAGGGTCATAAACATCAATGGGTACATGATCAAACTGTTTCAGTTTTAATGGTCACACTATAAAAAACTGCTGACACGGTGCAAGAAGCATGTATTTATGTAAAGCATTCAGGTTCTCAAAGTACGGCCCACATCTTCATTGTCTTCAACATTAGCATCTGGGAAATCTTTACCTGGCATATGTAGTGACTCATAGTAACCTAAAAACACACTGTGACCCTTCCATCTGCAGGGTGTGCCAACAATAATCCTGTGGGAAGAGGCATCTACACCTCCTCATGTTCAGAGCTAACAAGACAAAATATTTCTAATAATTCTGAGACTCTTTCAGAGCTGAGGAAATCTGACTGAAAATACGTGCTGCAATTGATATCTTGTTATCAAAAACACTAGATTGATGCTCACATGTAAAATTTTAAAATATTCTTATTACTGATACATTAGTGTAATGAAAACAGGTGAGCACAGAGTTATTCTTTTTGCAGTTGTAAGGCAATATATATTTAACAGAAGCAGGCTGAAATCAATGACCAAGGAGAAAAGTAATGCCTTCAAAACCCAGTCTTTCCTTGTTTTCTCAGCTGAAAATTGATGGTTTCAAAGATCATATAATGGCATTTTGAAAAATCATAATACATAATCTTCTGTCCTGTTACTATTCATATTGGGTGATACTAGAGCAGACTGGTTAATACTTAGAGATTTGAGTGTTTCCAAGCTAGAGAGCCCTGTGAGCTCCATTAAAATACAAGTATCTTAATCTTGACTGATTAAGTATTAGTTCTCTAGAAGAAAGCTTGGGTTTGTGAGCTGACTGTGATTCAGCATTGGCGTGTTATAACAGAACAAGCAAACATACGCCTTACAATAGAGAGAAGTTTACATGATGCAGAAAATATAATTGTTTTTTCAAATGTCCTGATTCAGGTGTTGCACTCCAAGAGAAATCTGGGTTAATTGGAGAAAGTTCTGAGAGTGATCAGAAGTCTGTGGGCCATGGAAGATAATGTGAATTTGGACTGACAGCCCAAAGAAGAGAAGATGATGAGGGCCATGGAAGAAAAATACAGGATGTTATAAAAGTTTTGAAAATACAAAATAGTGGTGCAAAAAAAAGAAGAGAAAAACCTGTTCTTCATCTCAAAGATAGGTAAGGAGAAGAAGTGGAGTGCCTCAATACAGCAAGGGAGCTTCAGCTTAAATTTTAGGGAAATCTTTATCATGCTAAAGACTAAGAATAAATCTCCTTGTTATGGAGTGTATCAACAGAAGTCTTTTACAAAGAGAACAAGATGGAGGTCTGTCAACAATGATTGAGTGCTTGGTCCAGTTTTGAGGCAGAGAAGTAGACAGCTACTCCTCAAGATGCTTTCCAAACTAATTAGATTTTATAGCATTTCTTTCTTCTTTGCACAACAGTCTTCTTGCCACTTTCTTGCTTTTCAAATTTCTTCAAAAGGACACATGAATTATTATTCTGATTCAGTTCATTTGCTCGTGGTCCTAAATTTGACAATCAAATACCAGCAAACACCTTCTCTGTCTACTGTTATAAACCTGTCAGTAATTATTGCAACCTTTACTGAGCCATGAAAAATAATTTCCTCTCTAATTCCAGAAAGCAAATGAGCGTAAAGTCCATTCTGTCTTTTACTGTGTACCATGAATTGTTGATGAACACCACTGGCTAAATATAAACTTGGCCCACCTAAAAATAAAGAAATAATATTTTCACTCAGGTTTAGACTGTGATATCAGGAACAGCCTGTATACCTCATCCTGTCTATGATTTGGGCAATGGATTCAGGTACATACATTATTTAGCTCCTTATAACTACACAGAAGAAAACTGAAATTAGATACCATTAAATTGAGTAGACACATTTATTTATTTATTTAGTTAAAGTAGGCTAACACGGCTTTCAAAACGCATTTTAAGAACATTACTTTGTATTTCAGTGACACTAGAAATCATTTCCTGCATTCAGACTATAAAGAAATGTAAACTACTGATTATTGAGATCAAGTGCATGATGTAGGAGAGATTTAAGTGCTATTAAATATTTAGCCAAGAACTATCAGATTCATCCATTTAGAAAACTTCATGGGAAAGGACTGGGAACGGATTGTTCAAGACATTCCTCTCAGATGTTTTCTGATCTTTTTCTGCATTCATTTCTAGTCCTCAGGCATTGTGTCCAGTGTAGTAGTCAAAGATTTGTGGTGTTCTTTGAAGAAGTCTTCCATTTCTAAAACTTCACTCCTAAGGTTCTAGACTCTAGTCCTATCTCATTTCTGCTTCCCATCCTCCCAAGTGTCATCACTGTCCAGAGTTCTTCAGCACTATCTGTCAGCAACATCCTCCTTAACTCTATGTTACTCTTTCCAGATAAAATTTCTCAAGCTCTAGTAAGGTATCAAACTAGAAATCTGGTAAGGGAATGGTTTGCTACCATTTTCAAGATGTGGACTGTGCTACGGTACACACTAAACCATTGTAATAAAGAATGAGTGCATAGCTGTGACATGGATTTGCTATTTACATAACCATTAATTAACCCTTCTAGAAGTTTTCTTCTTTCATGCCCTTTCCTTACCCTTGCACTAAATTATAAATACAAAACCAGAAAGCTATGGTGGTATCATGTCAGAACAGGCAAGCCTTGAACAGTGAGGGTACAGTCATAATTTTTATTACAGTTCTTCAGTTTGATCCAGAACCAGGGTGACACTGAAAGAAAATACGTGCTGGAACTGTTACCTTGTTATCAAATTTTGGAACACTAGAGTTTGAAATGCCTTGAGTTTTTAAGCCTCAAGGTTGTTTTTGTTAAAACATCTACTTTCAAAATTTCTTTCACTGAATTCTACGTTGAAAGCAAGGTTTAACCAGCCATTACATCGCTCAGTGTTGCTCAGCAGACCTTTGATTAATTGGTGCAACCTTCCTCTTACTCATACATATGATGAATGAAGGGATGGCTCCTTAAAACAAGGAATGGGGAGAAAGATAATTTTTTCTGGCAAACAGAAAAGAAAGAACAATTGCATGGTCAAAAGACAAACATGGTAATAATTTAGGAACAGATTATTATACAGATGTTATTTGTTAATTATTAGTGTTCAGATTTCAATTCTACTTTTATTTCATTGTTAATGATCAAAATGATAAAAATTAAGATATTTTCTTCTCTTTTTTTTGAGAAACTGACACATGCTAATAATGCTACATGTTTCTGTGTGGAAAAAAAAAAGACCCAAAGAGAATAACCAAAAATAAAACAGAACACTCAAAGGTAACAGCAAAGGACAATGATGTTAATTAGAGGTCAAATCCTGAAGCACTAAATTCATTAAAATACGTAGGCATTGCCTGCTTTTTAACCACTAGATAACAGGATACTGCATTTTGCTCAGTGAATCCTGAAGTCCTCATCACACTACTGAACAACCTTGGCAGAAAAGCTGCTGAGATCTGGCACTCAGCTCCTTGCTGGGTTGTGCTGGAGGGAGACGAGAATTTCAGTTTCCCAAGAAATGAAGGTCTTGAATTTGATTTCACAGGAGGCACTGGCAGAAGCTGTGACCAAAAATACTGAGTCATAACCCCTGAAGTGGACAGGGGGCCTCACTCAGAAGAGAGGGATGAGACAACATGCACTCATAAACTAAGCCCACATGCACTCATAAACTAAGCCCACATTAGGCTGCTAATGTCCTTCCGGGGTTTAACCTGCAATCCTTGAACAGGCTTCATCTGAACTTTGCAGATACAGAATTCCTAATGAAGCAGCCAAAGTTGTTTTTCAGACAGTTCTTTGTGCACTTGGAGAGAAAATGACATGATCCATACTGAAAATGGACCCTGGAAAAATGTCGGACATGCTGAATGTATCCATGCAGAGCTTTGAAATATTTTTCCAGGCAGGAACCATTGTATGTGACTGAATCTTGTTCTTTTGAACACTTGAACTATCACATGAAAGAAAAGGCCAAATTAAACAGGAAGGCTGTTCAACGGAATAAAGCTGCTATGTTAAGAATACAAATTAAATGGAGTAACTGGAAACGTCTAGAGACTGTGGTAACACAGCAGCTGACCATTATTCAGCATAACTCTCAAAGTTAAAATAGAGTAAAATAACGTATTTTAAATGGGAATGGAAGTGCGTATAAGGAGGTAGAGTCTGACTCCCAGCAGAGCCCAGACCCCTCTTCCCTGCCCCGTCGTAATGACGCACTTCAAGAAGGTGGAATGTGGCACGTGGGATGGTGACCTTTGGGGAAGGAAGAGCCGGAAGTTTGTTTGCCCTCAGTCCATCATTGAGGAATAGAGCAATGACGAGCAAAAACTTGAAGTTGAGGATGCGCTTTTGCCAGCAACAGAAACCAAGTTCATCACTCCATCGTGGACCAAATACTTTCGAAAAACCTGAACGGTTCCATGGTATCTCTGCTTTAGAATGACGAGAAATGAACGAGGACGGGAGAATGTCGCGCCTCGGGGAAGCACCAGCAGAGGTCAGCACAGCCGGGAGAATGAAGCAGCCGCCGCTGCAGTCTCCGGAATGCTGCTGCTGCCATCGCAAGGATGCCACTGCTGCCATCGCCAGGATGCTGCTGCTGCCATCTCCGGGATGCTGCTGCCACTTACCGAGGGATGTTGATGAGTAAGGTCGGTGGCGAGACCATTTCCGCGCTGCTTCCTCACGCCCAGAATAAATCAGAGTTATGTCTTGCTAAGTGGTTTAAAAGCACTCATTGTCATCCGTTCTGGGACAAAGCAACAGCAGATACTAGTGGTTTATTTATTCTGACCCCATATATGCGTATTAAATTCAAGAAATGCATCTTGAAGTGGTACTTCTTTCACAGCAATAAAACTTTCTCCACGATTAATCTAATATGGAAGAAATGACATTTGTCACTGTCTGTTTTCCTTCATGACATCAGCTCTCCCAGATCATTGCAGACATAAAAGCCAGAACATGATTCTTCTGACTCAATTGGTAAAACCCTCCATGGTGAAGATGTTTATTCCAGGAAAGCTCTGTTTTGTGAATAATTTTATATCTGGATTTCCCTGACTTAGACCTAGGGTGGGGAACTATATTTCCCTAATATTTGGTGATACATCACACCTGTTACTCCTGAGAACAAATGTGAAACTTAGGTTCCTTCCAGATCAAAGAATGACAAACACCAAAATGCCAAATAACAAGTGAGGTGTAAGGAGATCAGATGCAGCAACATACACAGAGTTTGCTTCATCTCCAGAAGTAGAACCCGGGCATACAGAAGAGTTTTATGAGCCTGACAGGGAAGACATATATGCCCACCGTGAATTCTGTGCCGAGGCACCTGGGGTAGTTTTGTACCTGCTGCCTCACCAGCAGGGCATGATGCAATACTGGGAAGAGAAGTTAATGTGAGCCTGGAAGCAGCAGAGCTGTTTTACCTCTGTTTTCTATCTCATTTGATGTTAAACAGCACACAGTGGTATTATTTAAGCATGTAATATCTACATGGCTAAGTTGCTTTTTAGACCAGAACTAGCCTATATGGCACTAACTTAAGTAAGTTTACCAGCCACTGTATTGCATACTATGAACATCCTAAATGGCTCAGATTTACCAGCAGCAGATGATGAATAAGACAGGGATGCAGAGAATAACTGCTATAAAATGGTAGAACTCTCTCATTCTAAGCTAAGAAGAAACATATGACATTATTTCAAAGAAAATTACTATGTGCAGTAAAAAGATTAATGAAATTACCTTTCCATCTGTTATTTAGGCCTGTGTGAGGCTGATCTGCTTGACAAAAGATGTTTCCTGTGAACTAGTGTTGCTGATATAAGTGATGGAGAAACCTAATTCTTTGTTGATAGCTGTTTAGCATGTAGTTGGGCTTTACAATAGTACAAGAAATCTTGTACTTCTACTCCTTACTATATGCATAAGAATCTGAACAGACATACAGCATCACTTGTGGCAACACTTAAAGATGTCTGTGTATTCCAATTTTATCCACAAAAGGAGAACCCAATATCATATATCAAACTAAGTCAAGGATACTCCTTGACATGGATTAGTTTGTATTAAAGAGATGTAGGACCATATATCAGAGAACATTAGTGAAACATGACCTCATCCATCATCGGCTCTCAGGGAAGTGTAGCCATATCCATTAGTTCCTGAAAATCCAGACCTGAGCATCAGTTTGTGTTAAGTAATTTGTGCATCTCATCATATTATGTTAGAGAGAAACTCTGTTTGCTAAGTTCACATAGTTCACTCCTACTAAAATCAACGCAAGTGTCACTTAGCACTCAGATAATCATGTTGCCAAAAGCCTCCAAACCTCAAAACCACAAAATAGCTGTCATTCAGAACACATTTATGAGCTGCAGATTTAGGTTTCACCAGAGCATCTCATCAGGGAATAACACATAGGCAGAGTACATTTCTGATGGTACCAATACAATGAAATGGAATGACCATGCCAAAGAGCTGAACTTTCCACCCTTCAACACCACCCATGGCTCAAAGCCATTGTTAATATGAGCAGCAGACTCAGTTACATTTAGACAGCCTGTCTTATGCCATTTAAGATCCTTAGAGTCCTTGTGGGGATGACATGGGTCTGCAACCTATTAGGGCTTCAAAACTGGAGGACATATAGGATAGCGCAGTGTGTCTAGAGTGACACTGTATTTAATTAGTCAAATTCCAGCATCAATATCTTGCCTGGTTATAGAGAACTTTGACCTACCTTTTCTAAGAAAAGGTATAAGAGATTAACAGTGCAAACTAGTTGTCTGAGGTGGAAAGATTTGTTATTTTATGTATAAAATATTCCACATGAAAAGATGTCAGCCTTGAAGAAGTGCAGGGTCACACATCAAGGAAGAACTTGGAAAGTTTTATTCTGTGTCACTCACTTTTAAATTCCCAATGTATAGTTTCACAAAAATCCATTCTTACCAGGACAGACAAAGATGCAAAGGGCCAGAGTGCCAGTCTGCCTTGGGTTCCTGTCAAGAAAGGAGCTTGTATTTTCATAGTATGATACATCCTGCTGTGTAAATCATGTGCCTTGAGTTTTGCCCTTAGGCTTTCTGGAGCCTCTTTGTGTCCCTGGGACAAGTAACTCAGGTTCAATCATCAAGATACCTTAGAGAAATTTATAATAGGGCATCATTTTATAATTAAGAATGGAAATTCAGTCTCCCAAATGGTCATGAAATTAATCCCTTTTCATCTAGTGTTTTCAGAATGAGAAACTAGTCTAATGTATCTCTTGACAGTAGCAACAAAATCATCATCCATCACTTTGCACCAGGGAAGCCCCTTCATTTGCTTCATTTTCAGTCTGGGAATACCATCTTCCCACAAATGAATGAACACCAGAAAAACAGCCCTTCAGATAAATTGCCTTCTGGGGATATATATCTTTAGATACTGCATTGCATTCATATATTATTATTATATGCATTATCTTTCCCATAAGATGAATAAAGTCTCCATACAACTGAAATCACTCTGTGTATATTCACTTTATGATCATGATAAACCTGCTACATTACTTTCAGTGTGGGAATTCTGGTTGGAGACCTGGAGACCACAGAAGGACAGGGAAATCAACTTTATTGCACTGGAAAGTAAATGTAATGGAATAAGCAACTGACAGCCCTGTGTAGACAAAAACTATTGAAACAAACCCATGCAAACTGTAAATATACAATCCATTTTAAATAACCTTGATGTTTTCTCCTTATCTTGAGTACAATGATGCAGTGATAAATGATGCTGAGGTTGGGAACCTTCCAGAGAAACAAATATCCTCTAGCAGAAAGACTCTTATGCCTCAATTCAGACAGGAAAGTTTTGACTTGTATTTATGTTTGTCAAGGAAAAAAGCCAACTCACTACTCACCTAGTGTTTTCTTTTGTAATCTAAGAAGAATATCAGTAAGGCTTTTGAAAAGAAAGTATATGTCTATCCCTCCAAACAACAGTAAGCAACAGATTACTGTAATTGTAATTAGGTGTCAGAAGCCTTAGAATTATTAGAAAGATAGAAATGTGAATGATACTCAATACAATTATGTAAATAAAGACTGGAAGTATTGCCTAATACATGCTGTCCACAAAGAGATTTAGATTTAGCTGTATCACATCAGTTCACTAAAAAGGCACCAAGTCCGATTTTTTAATTTAGAGGAATTCAGATACTGAAAATAATTCAGATCAAAGAAAACTACCTAGCCAGTCCTCAGTGTATGCCAATCAGTGTATGCCAAGGATTTTCTCTTCATGTCTTGTAACAGTCAGAAAATTCCTTACTGCTAGAAAGGGGAGATTTTTCGTTTTATTGCACGTAGAAACAAGATGCTTCACCAAATGCATTGCACAATATCACAAAATTAATTTTACTTCACACAAAAACTTTGAGAATAAATTTATCTAGCTGATCCTTCTTCTGTTGAATAGAGGCAGGAAAACTCACTCTTACATATAGTCTGCTACCAAAGAATTTCAGGCTTAAATTTCAGGCTTCACTTCATTGTAGAGAAAAACAGAAGCATGTAGAAGTTGTTGTTCAAACACGGGGTAGAATTTGTCAGCACTAGGGCTTCAGAGATCAAATGGTTGTCTGTAACAGATGGATTAGTGTCGTCCTGGAGAAAACCAGATACGGAAAGTTATTTGTGAGGAGGTTTTTTCCTGTCATTCTTCATTGTCATTCATTAAATATGTGTTTAGTGAGCACATATGGTGAGTGGAGTAAAAGAATCTCCACTAGAGGGATTTCCCACCCTTGGAAGAGATCAGCATGCAGTCAAAGAATATGCCTATCTAAAGTGGGACCAACTTCTTATTGTTCTGTGGGAGATTTTCTGCTAGGTCCTTGAGTTTCATTGCTTTGTTCGATAGTTATAATGTGGTCTGTCAGCCTAAAGGGTTAGATATTCACCTCTTACAACCTGACAGAGAAACCAAAATGTGAACTGGACATTTATTTCAGCTAAGTCTACATCTGGCATAGATAACAGGCTACATTTCACTTTACTTGAGGGAAGCTGATTTAATATATTAGTGGGATATATAGGGATGAATCTATCACAGTGTGAAGGTGGGAAGCTGTGCCCATGGTGATGTGCAAGATTGGATCTCTAGAGTCTAGTCTCTCCATCCGACAGTAACTTTGCACTGAAATTCCCTACAGGCTTTGGTAGATTGTATTCTTTTAAAATTAGAAAAACAGGCATGAAAACCTGCACTCCTGTATAGAAAGCTGTACTCCTAAATTGAGAAAAACATTGCTTCTTCAAGGTGCTTTCATTGCAGGCACCAGCAAGAAAACTCAGCTTCACCAGACTGTGTTGTGGCAATGGTCTTTGGTCTCTCTTAGCTAAACATATATAATTAAATGATAGCACCATTCATAACCTGCTATCAGGGCAGTCTGTCTTCAGGTTCCTCATCTTTCATGTGAGAAATTGATATTAAGTATCAATGGACCCCTAAACCCACTAAATCTTAATTCAATAAACATGAGGAAAATGTAACTCCATGCTTCACTGAGTGTTGGAGAAACTCATGCATCACCTTTGATAGGGAGAGGTCAGAAGCAGCTTTTTATGCTCTTTATTTTGGGAAAACATTACTTCAGGCTTCACTTTTTATTAAAGATACTTGGCCACATGCATCATTTTCATGAAATGCGGAGCAGGTATAATAAACCACATTACCAGAGGGATGTGCCACCATGTTACAATGAAGAAATGTTACCTCATGATGTTGTTTAATATTGAGGAAAGATACTTTTTTCAGATCACTCAGCATCACAGCCTGGTAGAGAACAACCTGAACTGGGGGAAATATGGATATTTCAGATCTTTATCTAGAATAGTATAATAACAAAAAAATTAATTTTTGGTTACTTAAGAAAAGGCCGGTGCTGACCGGGATCACAAGGTTTGGCCTACATGACATCTCCAGTTTTATTTACCAGTTTTATTTTCCTCTGTCTTTAAAGCAAACATCACATTGTCTTTAATAAGTTTGGACTCTACTTGCACTATATATTTTTAGGCCATTTTAAAACTTTTTGAAAAACTTTTGAAACTGTAGAATGACCATCAGATTTAAAGCCATCCCATAAACTGACAATATCTTTTGCCAGTGCTCTCAATACAACTCATGTCAATATTTATAATTCATCTTTTTTTTTCTCTCTGGTTCTTCTCTATGATAGCAAGGGGATTACAAAGTGATTTCAAACACCATTTGAGTCGTGGGTCACTCTGAAAGGAAGATTTTCTCTCTAGAAGGTTCCATCTTCATTGTTGCACCAGCTAACCCTGACCATAGCAAACTACCTTCAGTAATAGCGGTCAGGCTCAGTGCTGCAATAATTCTTTTTTAGAGTGTATAATATATTTATTTTCTGAGAGATTTCCAATGAATATGGACAAGATTTTTTTTCCCCATTACATATTGAAAGTATTGCTGGCTTTGCCATTTATGGACTGTTTTTTTAATCGGCAGAAGCAAAATAACAGCAGAAGAGAGGCATCTGCCTTTCACTGGATTTTAGATCACAGTTGGATCTTGATGTCATACCAGTATAATAAGTACATATATATATATTGAAGATATGCTTCTATAATTGAGCAATTTGTATGCAAACTTTTTTTCTTTTTCTCTGTCCTGATACCACAGATTACTTTCCAACTACTCTTCACTTATCTTGTTGAACAGAAATAAGGAATACTGCTCCTAACTAAAAGTCCATGAAGAATTTCTACAAGGAGAACTTAGGATTATTATCACAGTTTTGCTTATAAAAACACTTGAATTGTAAAGAGATAGCAGCATCAAGAAGAAGGACAATGATAAGGGAGAGTGAATATGTGACATGTCCTATCTCAATAGGAAATTCCTCCAATTTTGTGCAGGTTGTTTTGATTTTCTAGCATCATATGAACCCAAAGTTCAATTGATAGGTGCTTTGACCACCCACAGACAAGGAAGAGGTCACACAGAATGTGCACTGCAGTAACTGTACCTTATAGTCAGTAAGGGATTGTGAGGCAAACACCTCAGACTTCTCCTATGAAAGACAGACCACACATATTTCCCAGCTCTAATCTTTTGCTTACACCTACTGCTCTGTGTAACTTTGGCCTCACTATGAAGCTGCTGAGGAGTATTCAGTGAAGAAATACCTGTTTTCCCTGTGGTACACTCCAGATCTCTACAGTAGTTCAGAAATACCTGATGGCCCACATTCATGGCCATGTGGGAAATGGTCATAGATGTCTGTTAATGAGTTTATGATTTCAGATTTAGTCTCCATCTCTTACTTCTCTATCTGCTGTTCATAATAATGAGCTCTGGGACATGATTCACTGGGAGGAGGGGGAGCCCTTAACATTTTTTTGTCACTCCTACTAACAGAAGTAGTACTGGGACATAATTTTGTGTGTAATCTCAGAGGTGCTTCTACTGCATTCTTTCAAACCAGCTTTCAAAGATATGGGTAAGTCTTTACTTACTTGTTTCCCACTCTGAGAGAAACAGAATAGTCTGAAGTCAAAAAGTTTTTACATCGTCCCTTTTGGAGACACTTAAAGTAAATCTGAGTCCTCTTTGAAGTTATACAAATGTCTTTGAAAGGAAGAGGTCAGAACCAGTAGAGAGCAAGAACACACCACCAAAGTATAAATTAGACACAACTTTTGTGAAGGCTATTTAAGGAGAAACACACAGCTTTAAAAAAATGCCTTAATTACTTCTTGCTTTGGCTCAGATCACTTCTATCCCAAGGGGGAAGAATGCTTGATATAAAAAGGAGGGCTTGTCGTATTTGTAAAGATTGCCATTGTTTGGAGTGATTCAAAAGATGAAAAGGAGCCCAGTGTGAGA
The DNA here is from genome assembly GCA_013400935.1 of Turnix velox. Lineage (NCBI taxonomy): Eukaryota > Metazoa > Chordata > Aves > Charadriiformes > Turnicidae > Turnix > Turnix velox. The sequence goes on along the minus strand of VZTY01023289.1, from coordinate 495,579 downwards.
AAAAGGAGAAAGATCACTCACTCTAACATCACCAAAAAGGCTTAGGGAGGTGAAGATGTGATCTCTGGGCATCATGCAATTTCTGAAATAACATCTGTTCCAATTAACCTCTTGTCCCTGAGTCTGAGCTCTCCATGAAGGTGAAACATCAGATAGTTACGGAGCTCTCCCCTGGTTCATAGTTCGTGAGATACACAGCAAACAGCTTGCTGGGCCCCAGTAAGGTGAGATCCAAGGCTTGCTATCAGTGAAGAAAGACAAGGGAAACAATGATGATACCCAAATCAAGAAGTTCTGAAATATAATTAATCCAAAACCACACCTTCTTACCAGGGCCCAGCATATATCAGGAGAGAATATTTTAGACAAGACTAGACTTCTGATGCTATCAACTGTGTTTCACAAGGAAAAGACCTACTGGGGGTTAAACTAATTGATCTGGAAAGGTCTACTTCAAACTATTCTATGATTCTAAGATGGTCCTATTGAATGCCCTTGTCAAGTCAGAGAGGAGCTGCTGTCCCTCTCCACTGACATGCTAGGTGTAGGATCTTGCCTCTGCTTGTACCCTGTGGAGATAACTAGTGACTTCCAACAGCTCTATATAATACCCAAACTGGTAAATTTCCTGTCTCCATCAGTCTTACTGACTGGGCTATGCAGCTGAAGTGCTGGGTAGGCAAAGTCTTCAGGAAGACATATTAGAAAGAGACATATCAAACTGCTGTTACACCATGGAATAATAATGTTTTATCATGCTGATGCAGGTACTACTTTTGCTACATCCAAATTGATAACATTTGCCCTGGGCATGTTCCTGTGCAAAGGATGGCTGCTCATTCAACCTCTTCCTCCAATTCATACACTAAGACAAAGAACTTTCCCCCAAACCATCCCTCCACAAAGAGCACTTATAAAGCTGCCTTCACCCAACACTCTTTTATTGCCTTCAGTTCAGTACACATATGAACTTTTTCCATTCCAGGAAAAACAAAGGTGATCTTGCTACCTTGTTTGTTACAGGAATCGTGGGAAGAAGAGGATGCAAATTTTAAGAACTATAGTAGTTTTTAATCACTTTAATCAGGTTAGATCTCTGCATCTATTCTGCTGGTTTAGATCCACTGGCGTTTTTCATCTCATGAGTAGATTTTTTTGATATATTTCCGTGTGCTGCAAACGAGTCACAATGAATGACTGTTCTTGGTGTGTTAATTCAGACCACTCTAAAATTTACCCTGTCCACTTATAAAGATTTGGTATTGATTATGTGACTCATTTCTCTGGATGAAAATTTCAATGTACTGTGTTAAGTTGCTATTACTTCTATTGCTGTTATTTCTACAAATGCTAGTGAACAATTGTATGATGATAGGCAGTAACTCATGCACCGCACAAAGGTTTCTAAGAACTGATTAGACTCCTCAGGAAACTGTATTTGAAGCCTGACAGAACCTAAGTGGAAAAGGTTTCTCTGCAATACTGAACTGTGGAAAATGCCTAGGGCAGATTGGAGCTGCCTGAATGATCTTAGGTAGCCACAGGGTGAGTAACCAATGCATAAAAGAAGTAAAAGTTAGCTCTCTCAGCAGTTGTGAAGTGTCTTGTTGCTTAGGCTGAAGAGGTTAGAGTGCCTAAATTTCAAATCCTGCCTATATCTGAGAAGACTTGAACTTGATAATCTCAAATCAATGCCTATTCCTCTAGGTAGTCAATGAAATAGGTAGTTGCCCAGAAAATGATGCTCTCTCTTTTATTTTTGGTGACAGTGTTGTACTTTGTATACAACATATAAATATTCTCTGGAGCAGGACGGCACATCTAGGACTGACAGCTCTAATCTTGAGACTGTGGAGTATTTCCAATGGCTTCAGTTACGCCCAAAAAGCTGTGTATATATGCTATTCAGACTGGAAGGACTATAAATAAAAGGCAGAGAGTCACATTCACAGATGTGTTCTGTAGTCTGGTGGTGATACCACTTGCTTAGCAGATCAGAGGTATCAGATATCTGCAGGGAAAAGAGGGAATTAATTTTCCTTTGGCCCATGGTTGTCCCGGTGTCTGGATAACCCAGAAGCTATGAAACTACTTGTGAGAAAAGGATTTTCATCTGCTCTTCTTCATCTCTAAGACCAAATCTGAGAAGTCCTATCAATCTTGGTCTATGAGAATTACTACTATCTAGTGACTACGAGTTAGGTGAATTAGCACAGAATCCTCCCATGCTCATGTTAAAGGATTCCTGGGTATGTGAGCAAATCAGTTCTGTATATTTTTGCACCTGAGATAAACACTTAAACATTTGGCACTGCAGCCCGAGTCACTGAGTACTCAGTCCTTTTGCAAGACCTGTTTGTCCTCCTCTAAATTAGGTAGTTTTCTATGTCTAGCAGCCAGAAATGTCTTTGGCAGTAACAAAGGGTGCTAGGCAACTGAGAGAATTTTTGTCAGGCTTCAGATCTTAAAAAGGCAATTAGATGCCTATGTCCCTTAGTGGCATTAGAATCTGCTCTTCAAACACAGACAAGGACTGCACAGCTCAAGGAAAGGTCCCTGCAAAAAATGTTTTTGAGCAGATGTCTGATGTATCCACCCAAGGTCAGAAAGTGTGAATAAAATCACAGCATCTCTTCCTTAGGTGGAGAAAAGCCAATCTGCAGTGTGAGCAGTAAATTATTAGAATCACCCAGTGTGAAACCATAAGGATGATTTGATGGTGTAAGCAAGAACCAGTCCTTAAAAGAAAGAACAAAAAGCAGTCCAAAGGCACAGAGAACTTCCATTCATTTTAAGAAAGGTATGGTATTAAGTCTGTCTGATTTCTGCATTTGTGTCACATACTAGGATCTGGATGCCCTTGAGCTATGATGCTGATGATTATTCTTCCTGCTGCTCTCAGCACATCCAAGGTCACTTGCTCTGCTTCATCTCAGCTGGATCAGCAATGTCTTGCTGACTCACCATGCTTCAAGAAAAGACAGTGGGGAGTGGATTAGGGGCAGGTAAAGTCATAGTATTCATTACAGCAACTGAAATAAGTCCCTTTCATGAATGACCAGTGGGTCCTTATGTCAGTACCTAGAGCTTTGCCAGATCCTGCAATCAGGCAACTTTTCTAGTTGCTCAATGCAGACAGCCACTCAGGACAGAGATGGGTGAGTATGTATAACCCTACAGTGGCATGGATGAAGGATAGTTGTTAGGGCCATGATGGACAACTTAATGTGCTGCAGTTTTCTGTTGCACCCAAACTATATGGGATGAGTTTGTCTTTAGGACTATAGCATTGAGTATACACTGACAATAGATTCTGCTGCTGACTGTAGTGGATGTACAATAGTCTGGAAAGAAGAGTATCATCTTGATGCCTCTTAGGTGATAAGAAGATCTTTGTAGTTGAGGTAGCCCGGGGGATCTGTAGGGGAGATCTGGAGCCTTGGTTCACATTGGTTTCAGGCCATACCAGCACTGTCACTGGTCCTCTTTTCTCCTTTCCTTCCTTGCTTAGGCCCTGGTTGGACACAGAGCACCCAAGATCCCTTCCTGGTTTGTGTCAGTAATTACCTGATTTTCCCAGGTTATTCCATTTCCCCTCATGAGGGGAATGAGTCAGAATATTTCTCACAATCACCTTCAAGTTATTTTAGTTGATACTAAACTAAGCCTGTGTGGAAAAGAGGATTATACTATTAAGTTACCCCTTGTGTGTTATGTTGTTAGCTCTCACTGAAGCTTTCCCAATTCATGTGGTTTGTTTTTGAATCTGCTTTTAGTAGCTAGTATTGTATATTTGCACTCCAAATTTTCCTTCACTGATGGCAATAATTTGTCTGTCTTGCCTTTGCTCAGCTGCTGACTTTCACAAAGCTTGTGAGAACATAAATAGATTTGATATTTTAGCCCTCTTTTTAAAAACTGCATTGAAGAAAGTGAAGGGTTTCAACAGGCTTTAGGAGGGCAAAGGACAAAAGATATCAGGACTTCGTAAGCTTCACTGCCCTAGGAAGACAGGCTAAAGGAGACTATTTTTTTTCCTAGCAGCCCTTAAGGGACTTTGTGATGAAAGGACAGGCCTGGAAGGCTGAATAGTAAGGAAGGCACCACAAAAAGCAATGACATTTTTCAGAAAATACAAGGTGAAAGAATTCCCTCTTTCAATTAGCTTCCATCTGATTGGTGATGTGTCATATTTATGCAGGGGAATAGGTCCCTGAAAAAGGCATTAGCCACACATCTGAGTGATTTTATAAATGGCTTCTTCCCTACAGCCTCTACAAGTAGACAATTAACTCTTTCAGTGCCATAAACAGAAAGAGATCTTGGGTCTCCCAGGGAGTCTCTCAAGGAAGGGATAAAGCAGGAGACAAGAAGAGTCTGTCTGCAAATCATTCCCAAGTCTTAAGTTAAGAGTATTTACTCGTGACTGAGAGCATATGAACACAGTAAATAGACAAATGATTAAAACTTGGATCTACTGGATGTTTTGAGAAGATTTTTGACTCAATGTTCTGTTTCCAGATAATTTTGTTCCATAATGCACATTCCCCTGCAGTTGTGGAGGAAAGAGCTGGACTCTGGGTTTGTTTCCTACCTGGCAGAGCTCCAGTTGGAGGGCTTTGCTCTAAAGGATATGTTCACATCACACCAGAAGCTTAACAGTGTTAGAACCTCTCGACTGGAGCTCTGCATACAGACCAGCTCCAACATTCATTTTTGCTGAGCGGGAAATTCAATCTCAAACCCCATAGTTTTACATATATATCTTGGTTTCTATGTACAGAAGTGAGGAATTTTTCTTGCCGGTGCATGGCTGTATCAGTGCCTGTGGGCAAACTAATATAGTCAGAATGTGCTATTAAAATCTAACATCACGCTAAGCTTCCATGCCAACAAAAAGAGATCATAAAAGCTAATGCCTACAAGTGACATGAATGAAAACACAGTGTTCTCCCATAGCAATTCCATTTAACCTACTCTCAGTTTTCTCCACTGGGATCTCAAAACCCTTTGGGTATACCCAGGACTGCAGCTTTGGCTGCTCTCTTCCTCTGGACCAATGATGTTTTGTGAGCGACTTGCTGCTGTAGCCATACTCTAATAGTGTGTGTCCATAGGTGGGACAATGCTCCTGTGGCTGGAGGATTTTGCCTGCTAAATAGTTTCTAGACCAGAGATGACATAAGATCTTCCAAGCAGTGTCAAGATAGCAAAATAAAAACCCAGGGGACTTCCTTTTTCTGCTTCCTGAGGGACAAAAATGGGCTAAGTAAGCCCATCTTACTCTGATGTCTTATGACTGGATGCACTGCATACCAGGGACTGACAGGCCACTTTAGCTGCAGACAAAAGGCTGTGGGAGCAGTGGACACCAGTGATTTCACTCAGTGATGGTTCTGGTGTTTAGCTAGACTGCCAATCACACCTCTGTTGGAAGTCCTGCCACCTCCTCCAGCTTGCATTGCACGCAACTGTTCTCCAGAATTTCTTTCTCCTCCTGAAGTACTCATGTTGAATTATCTGAAATATTTTTCAGAATTATCTTACTGAAAACGTAAAAAAAAATGCTGTGGAATTACCTAGGGCAGTATGGTTGCCATGAATCATGGGGCTAGCCATACCTTGAAGGGTCATATTTAGCTCTGCAATTCATGTCAGGATATGTGTCAGACCTTTTAGAGAAAGAAAAAAAGTGACTGAAGCTGAGACAGGGTGATCTGTCCTTCATACCAGGCCTCATACGTGTTCCTGATACAAGCAGTTTGCCTAAATTCTTACTTTTAGCAAAGACATTTCCACTGAATTGAACAAAAGAAGAATTAGGCCAATGCCAAGGATTTGTGAAAATCTCACAGCACTGTCAGGAATTGTGTATGAATTAGAGAAAGAACAGATCACTTGAAATCTTATAGCCTAGATCCTATTAAGATACAACAGTTAGCTTTTCCTATGCAGCTTGAGGAGATAAGACAGGAAGACTGTAGACAGTTTTATGCTTCCCTTTATCAATGCCATTGTAAAAGCTGTAGAGAGAAAGACCCAGGAAAAGCCTAAGGGGACAATCTTGACAGAATTCCAGCTATTAAGTCTTTTAGGCTTTATACTCCATTGCTGCTCTCCAATGTTTATCATATCTGCCCGGAGGCTGGGGAATTATTCCTCTTTCCCATTTAGATGTATTGATTTTCTCTTCTGCTCTTTGGTGAGGCTGAAATTACCATTGCACTCTTATCCCCAAATCCTGGCATCTTTGACTTCCACACCTGCTGGGTGAAGGTTTATGGGCCCACACAGTTGAATCCTGGCAGAGGTTACAGAAACCCAGGAACAGCAGTCACTTGCCTGTAAGTAGCTGGAGAGGTCAAGGGGGAGAGAATGAAAAATTGTCAGTCCTGCCTTGTGGGGGCTGTAGTTAGGGCTCAGCTGTAGGACTGTGGGCATCTGACCTGCCCAAAGCCTTTAGGAAGGGCTTACCATCACACCAGGTGCTCCACAACAAATGTTCAATTATGCTGCGGTGGCTGCTGAGCTGTGACTGCTGCTTGTGGCACCACTTATTATTATCTTCTTCTCCCCATCTGCTGATTTTATGGGTAGCTTGCTTTTCTTTTGCCACTCAGGTTAAGAATTGGAGGGCCCTAATTATTCTTTGTAGGTATTCTCTCCAGCACCAGCAGAGATGATGAATATTGATAGAGCTCTTGTGAAGGGTCACTTGGAGACTCACACAGCATCTTTTCCAGAGAACAAACATTGCCCTTTGACTCTTCAGCTTCAGATCTGACCATGGATCTGACAGTTAGGGAAAGTCTTGTACAAAGACATTAATAGGGGGCCTACAGAAAGGCAGGGGTGGGACTTTTTAATAGGATATGTGATGGAAGGACTAGAAATAATGGATGTAAATTGGAAGAGGGGAGGTTTAGGCTAGATATATGAAAGAGGTTCTTTACGGCGAGGGTGGTGAAGTACTGGGACAGGTTACCCAGAGAGGTTGTGGATGCCCCCCCTCTGGAGATGTTTAAGGCCAGGCTGGACAAGGTACTAAGGAACCTGGTCTAGTGGGAGGTGTCCCTGCCTATGGCAGAGGGGTTGGACCTAGATGATCTTTAAGGTCCCTTCCAACCCAAATTATTCTATGGCTCTATGATTCTATGCAAGACTATAGAGTGTCCTATTCGTGACAGGCTGCCCTGCCAGGATGGCTCCTTTTCCCTGGTAGCTGGAGAGCTGCAGATACTAGCAGTGATATGTAGTATCATAGCACTACATAATGTAGTAGGTCCCCCCTTAGTACTAATATGCTAAGCATAATACAAAATGAATGAGAAATTCTCATAGAGTGAATGAATTAATTGCCATTCCAGATCCAGGAATTCTGGAGCTGAGGAGCATGCTGTGGAACTGTCAATAAAGAAAATTTGCTGCAAATGGCATCATAGCTGTTCTTCGATAAAAAAGAGTTAGATAGATTGGGGTTTTATCTGATTTAAGATACAGAATACATATTGCAGCTTATCCTGTAAAAGCAGCTGCTAAGTTTGGCCATGTGCATACACTGATGCTGGTTTTACAACACATGCAGTGATAGGCACCTGAGAACTGAGATCTGTGAATGAACAATAATGTGTTCTTGACACCACAGAGTGTGAAGGGAATTTACAGTGAACAGAGATATTTAAGTAAGAATGTCAATGAACACAGGGCTCTGAGTTAATAGCCATAGTGTCTTTAGTCTGTTATTCCTCCTGAAGTAAGTAGGTAAGGGAGCAACCACACAAGGTTTGCTGGAGAGCTCATTAGCACTAATGGTATTATGATATCAAGCAGAGCTGAAGGATGAAATTCAAAGAAGTCACCAGTGAAGGGAGGTAATTTTATTGTCAGGAAGCAGACTGAAACCTGAAAATTCAAAACCACTCTAAGAGCAGAAATCCCAAGGTATTTCCTTTTGGAAATACAGAGAACTGATTTCCAAAATAGAACCCGTTCCCTGGGATCTCAGCCAGTGAGTACAGCAGTGAATAGTCAGGCACCCTGGAGGTCATGACTGTGGTCTGCATGACACCTTCAGTTTCAGTGTCCCACCAGCAGCACCACAAGTGGACAAAAAGCAACCATCCTTGACTACCCCATCACTTTCCTGTCAACCCAGTAGGAGACAGGTGGGACTCAATAATAAGCAGCCAGGCCTGTGGGCCTCCCAAACATTGAGTTAGGATAGCAGATGACTAGAGATGCAGACACCATGGCATCATGCTTGGTGAAGGCCTGCTGTGGCAAGTTACCAGTATCTCAGCTCTGAGCTGCAAGAAGCTGGATGTCTGGAAAAAAACTCTCAGTCTCCCTCTCTCAGGCTAACCTGCTCTTCAAAGCCTATTGGAGTTTGGTTAAAATAATGCAGGTTGATTTTGGAGCTAATTCTAATGACTCATAGGACTGAGAATTTTTCTTGCCATCTTTGCACTCTAGTTCACTTTAAAGTCCCTAGTAGGGTGCTCTGGTAGTTCTGAGGAGTTTGCAAACACAGAACATTAATGAATGTTTTTTATTTAGGATTTGAGGTAAAAATGGAAGCTTTAAGGATATTTAGGTCAAAAATTAGAAATATATGTAGAATAAATTCATGGATCTATGGGTCTAGAGGTCTGCTGTGCTACAGGTAACAAGTTTTTCCTTTGTAAATCAATACACAAACACTGAAAACAACACAAGACTCAAATGAAGCAGTACTCCAGCTCCTAAATATAAGTCTAAGACTGCAACTGGAATAATGGCTAGGTAGATTTTTAAATATCTCTAAAAATCAAGGCTTGAGAACCTATTGGAATTTTTCATAGCATGCTTTTGCTAAGAAAGGCAGCAGCAGAGATTAAAGATGTGACTGTGCTTTTTCATAGGGTGTCTAGCTAGATTGAGTTATTAAGGGCACTGAACTCCAGAGAAGAATGAAAATTACTTTGGAGTAAAGGTGATCTAAATGTAGGGCTTTAATTTTAAACCCTTTGAACTACAATAATGGATTAAGGTCACATTTGAAAGATTAGATTTTGCTGCCTTGGTTTTGGCTTTGTTTCAAACGACAAACCCAAGTACAGAAAGCTTTCAGCTCTCTGGTCCACTAAGAAAGACAAGTCTGAGTTTGGATTCCTGATGACAGACCACGGCACCAGCTGTAGAAGTGGCCTGGCCAGTTCATCTCCAATCCTGCCTAGTCCTTTCTGCCAGTCAATCCCAAACATAGAGATGTTCCCTGATTTTATATTGTTTATAGAATGTTAAATAACACCCTAGGCAAAACNACCCAAGTACAGAAAGCGTAATGCTCTCTGGTCCACTAAGAAAGACAAGTCTGAGTTTGGATTCCTGATGACAGACCACGGCACCAGCTGTAGAAGTGGCCTGGCCAGTTCATCTCCAATCCTGCCTAGTCCTTTCTGCCAGTCAATCCCAAACATAGAGATGTTCCCTGATTTTATATTGTTTATAGAATGTTAAATAACACCCTAGGCAAAACAAATGCCACCAGCTTCAACATACAACAAGCCAGACCTACACATGCTTAATTTACTGGAGAGAGAACAGTCCATGTTGTCCCACCTTAGCCTTTCTCAAGGAGCTCATTAAAGGAAATTCACCTTTATATACTTGCCTACAGCTTCAAGACATAAGACCTTATGTTTCTATCATCTTCTGTAAGCTCAAAAGCTTTTTGAGATTCATGTGTTTGGGTGTATTGACTGGCATTTCCTCATGTTAGGACTTTTATTTCAATTTGAATGCTACACATAGGGCCATAAACATATTTATTTTTTTAATAATTGAGGATGTTGATTTTTATTCTGTTAAGGAATGAACTGGCCCTTTTTAGGTGCTGCTTTTAATACTTCTGATGTGCTCTCTAGTGGCATGCAATCCCAAATGAAAGTTACTTAGCTCATTGTGAGTAAAGTGTCATTAGATATGAGTTGCTGCTTTCTTTCGAAGCCATTTTAACTTTTTTCAATTTATTTGGTATTTTTTTATACCTTGATTAACTGGGTTAATTGACTTTGCTCTAACATATGGCAGCCCTTACAGATAAATAGTTTTCTCTCAACTATGAAGAAAAATCTGTGTCTCTTTCAGCCCTCTTGAATATGTGAATGGACACATTTGATAGCAGGAGTATATATATTTCAGGTGCTGAGGCTTTTAATGTATTCTGCATTGAAAGAGAAATCTTATAAAACTTGCCACTATTGGGAGCACACAAGGGAAGCTTTCTTGGAGACTCCTGTAAAATCTGTGGAAGAGAGCACCTATCAGTGACAGAAGAAAATCTTCCAAGACTTTTTTAAAGTTTTAAGGCATGAAAAGAAATTGACAATTCTTAAGCACATACAAATGAGCTCTACATGCTACTAGAGAGTATGTTCAGGAGTTAAATGTGCTTTTCTCCTTACCTTTGTTTGGCAGAAGAGGGAAAGGAAAGAGCTGTGTAAAGGGAAAAAGCTTTTCACTGTTACAGCAGCTACACTGCCTGCTCTGCAGGCATCACCTGCTTCACTGAAATGAAAGAGGCTCTCAGCTTGGGAGGAGGAGGTAAGGAGACTGTTTCTTTCTCAAGACTGCAATCTGTGGGGAAGTACATATGGGAGTTGAATCTTCTTTTTCAATGAGAAAAGGATGACTTGGAAGTCACATTAGCAAGATGATATGAGCAGAGAGTGGGAGAACTGGCTGCTTCGTTTTTCTAGACTTTTGAGTTGAAATCCTTGGTTCTTGTATTGGCCTGAATCTAAGAGAACCACTTCTTTTCAAGAAACAGGAGAGAAATAGAACAAGATCATGTGGGAAAGAAAAGGAAGTTGCCAAGTACCCTACACTCCATCTCAGCTTAGCAGCACTTAGCTTTATTGATTCACTCTGTGTCCTTCTTGCAGTCTCCTCCTTCACACTTCATTTGCTGGAGATGCTGATGCAACATGGAAGGCATCAACACAGATACTTCTGTGCCCAGCTCCTGATTTAGGAGGTGGTAACAAGTATGCAGAGGTCCCTATTATCCTTGATGCACCAAAGTTTTATCCAAAAGCAAATCAACTTGCAGTGCTCTTGTCATGGTTTGGGCTGGACTGAACACTGAAGTTAACAACAGATAGTGTCTTTTTTCTCCAAAGAGCAAGGGAGAGAGATAAAGAGATTTATGGGTTTAGTAAAACGATTCAACTAATGAAAGTATTAATAAATTACTGAGACAATAAAAAGTAATGAAATACATAAAGTATATACAAAATCATATCAAGATGATGACTGTGTCCCCAGAAGGCACAGGGGAAGTCCCAAATAGAACTCAGTGATGAATTGGAGCTGGATTCTGGATCTGGATTCAGGAACGTTGTCCTCTTTGGACTTTGTCCATCGAAGAAAGAGAGCTGGCCTTTTTATCTCTCAGTTCTTATACTGAGCATGAGGCATATGGGTTTTGTGTCACCTGTCCTGTCTGCTCCTCCTTGCAGGTGGGACCCCTCTGTGCTTCTTAAGTCATAATTTCTTCACATACTTCATTCAAAACTATCAGTATTTCAATGGGATGTTTACAAATTATTAGTCTCATGGGCTCCTTCTTTTTTTGGGATATGTAATGTGCAACTCCTTTTAGTAAGTGCATTCCTAATGTACTGTCTCTCAGGACACATGAGAGAATGTAACATAACTCAGCCAGTTCAATTAAAGTCTACTGATGAAAAGCTATTGAAATAAATATTGAGCCTAGTTCCTAAAAAGTCCATGGGGCTATGTCTTAAAAGAAATCAATAATAAAGCAGATATGCCAGATTATAGCCAAGTAAATTGATTTTTGCCTTAAAAGTAACAAGTCACTAGATTTGTGTCTTCTTTATAAGGTTGAAAATCAGACAATATTCCATGATAAATATTATTCACATAAATTACTTTTTTTGTATTTAAATATGTTGAGTAAATATTATATCTGATCTAAATACATATATTTATTGGTGGTGTTAGGAAGCATCTCTAGGCAAGAGCCTCTACAAATATGAAGGAGAGAAGCCCAGTGCACAAATGTGAGATTGATGGAAGCCTTGATTGTATGTAACTATTCATGTTCACCTGGTGAGCTAAATTCAAGAAATTACTTTTAGCTGTAGCATAGAGCTAAATCTTGATATATGAAATCCAGATGCAATTATTAAAGTGTCAGCACCATTTTTCTTGTACACAGGGTAGGGAAAGGTAGAGCAAGCAGTATGAAATCTGTTCTTCTATCATCCTTTGTGACCTCTATCCTCAAGTAGTTTTGGAAACTAAGCAAGATGAATATACTCCCTTTGCCCTACAAAATATACAGTACTGAAAAGGATTTGTAAAAGGGCATAATATATGTACACTAACAGGTGGAATTTTAAGGCAGAATCCAACTTAAGTTCATGGATCAGCACCAGCACTAACTTGAACACAGCTGCTGTTGCCAGGATTAATATTTTTTTTTTCTCCTTTCTAGAGTCTAGGAGCAAACCTCATTTTCCTGGTAGTCTACTGTTGCAGTATGGGCACAGGCCATAAAGGGTTAACGGCTGCTCAGCTGAGGGCCTGAGGCAAAGGCCTTGGAGCTTGTTGTGCCTTCCATTGTTTTGGGAAAGAGTCCTCTATGTGGTGGGAACTAAGAAGGAGTCAAGAATGAGCAAGATAACAACGGCCTTGTGTGTTGGCAGAAGAACTCTAAGAGGAGGGTCTGACATTAATGCAAGAATGTAACCTGTAACCAATCAGTATGTTAGTAGCATTGATAAGTAGCCATCACTGTATATAAGCTTGTCTCATGCTCACAATAAACGGATTCTGGCAGATCATATTGATCGTGGAGGTCAGCCCCTTCTTACACCAATCGTCATATTACTTCAGTCTACTTTTTTCTATTTTGATTATAATTAGACAGAAGAAAAAGCAGACTTCTCCTTCACCATACTGCTGGAAAATCAGGTTTCCCAGTGGGGACACCTGTAGAACATGGTGGCCTCCAGAACCAGCTTTGAATTTTTAACTCATCTTTTTACATCTTTACGATTCTAATCGGTGTTTAAATTAACATCACAAAAATAGTAAGGGATTAAAGACTCCTGCATCAGATCTTAAGACAACCTTGTTCTTCCAGAGTGAGGACGAGGACACATTCAACTAGTAAAATGCTTGCTGCAGTTTTATCTGAAGTTACAGTCCTCATAGCCACTTCCTTGGAAGCAGCTGGTCTTTTCTCTGTTGGAAATAGGATGCTGTGCTAGATGGACCATGTGTCTCATCCAACCTGTCAAGTTTTGTGGTCTTGTCTGCTCCAAGTATTCTTCAATAAAATGTGTCAGGAATCTGGGGCCAAATGTGACAAAGAATCCAAAAATGCATTATGTTTTCCATAGATATGCTGCAGAATTTGCCTGTGGCCAGCGCCACTGACCAAATTTTCTAACATGAAAAAAAAATGAATACTCTGCTGGAAAGGGAAGAGGATGATATGGCTTGTGGAGGAAGTACTCTGAACAGAAGCAGCATGTGTGTTATCTGAAGAGAAGAAAAAATCCAGAATGAGTCAGAGTAGAATTGAATTAGCAACAGCAGAAGTTAAAATGTCTATTTCTAAAAAGATATTACAATGTCTGAGTGCTTCGTGCATTTCAGATCTGTTTGATCTATTTCCTTAGCTGAGTTTGAAGATATTTAGGTAAGTTATATTGCATCTGCTAGCAGAGAGATGGCAAAATCCTATATTCATATAAAATTTTAAATGATTTTTTAAGTAGTAGTTAGATGGCTCAAAATATAGATTTTGCTTTCATATGTATTAATCTTAGGCTAGCATTTATGACAAATAATAGTATCTAACCCTTGCAAACAGCCTAGCCTGGTGCTATTTCTGCAAGCTAGTCTTACCCAAGCTTTGTAAAATAGATTTTTTTTTTCAGGAAAATTAACCCAAATCATATTCTTCAGCTATAAATCTCCCATGATATATTTAAAACTCCCCCTTCCACTTTTGAGGTGCAGCATGTTACAAGTTGTTATTCCTATGATACTGTTCTGCAACTGGGGTAAATATCCAAGGGTCTGGATATGTGTTGTTGACTAACAATTTTTTGGACCTACCTTGGACTGCAGGAAAAGACCCAGGTTGTGAATATACATGCTGTGTGTCAGCTACCATTTAGACTACACAGAAATTATTCTCTCTATCTCACAGTCAGGCAGCAAAGATTCAAATTATGAATAAATGTATTTGGAAATCAGGATTCCATAAAACTAATATGCATAAAGTGTAGACCTTCTGGCATTTGGAACAATACATCATGATAGGCACTGGATGATTTTTGTGTACTAGACTGGCAATACTTTCCATAGTAATTTGTAAAATAGATGATCAAAGATAGTATCCTTCTTTTACCTTTTTTTCTTCCTGCACAACATTACGTACCAGAATGTGCTAAATACATTATTTTGTTATCACTTTCCTGGGTTTTACACTTCATCAGTGGTATACATGGAATGGTGACTGAATTGGCCCAAACATCTTCTCATATGTCAATAACACATGGGAAAACATTTCTGTAAGACTTATCTGTCCGTAAGGGTCTCAACAGGAGATAGTTCTAGAAACATGGATGTGCCCATAGCTGTCTTCAGTAGTGCTGCTCACATGCACTGGGCATCAACTCTGGAGAATAAGCTACTTGACAGAATTACCACGTTCAAAATTTTACTTAGTAGCAGAATACCAGAGCAAACACATACCTCAATTGCACTAATTGTAAGTGAATCCAGGACTACACAGTATTTGAATAATATTAGAGGGGGAAAACTCTTTTTTCACCATGTGCTTTTTAATTTCCATGATCATTTGGTACTGTATCTCAGTCATCCGAGATTCTTTCCTCATGTGTGATGAGGTGGCACAATGCCCAGAAAGGCAATAACTCTTGCTTAGCCTTTTCCATGCATGTTTTGGAATGAAGCCACTAATGAAGCTTGCTAATTTGCATTTTGATATTTTTCCTTGCCCCATCCCTTTTTTTTCCCCCTTCTTTCCCCTTCTGCTTTTCTTCCACAGTCCGAGAATTTGAAGATAGATTTTCAGGGGGGATTGTTTTCCATGCTTTCATCTCTCCCTCCCTCAGCTGCTCTATTGTAAATGGCTTTGTTTTTCTTTAATGGATTTTCTTGTAGTGGTGAATAATTGTTTGGTTCACTGGCTTCATTTTTCATGCTTCATTTGCCTCACGTTCAAATTTTTGCTCTCCCTTGAGCAATTCACTTTTGTTGCTTCTGCTTTGCTCTGCAGCCTGTGGCTAAGATGAGTGCTCAGCCTGGAGTTCAGGCTGGGGCTTCTCAAGGCACCAGCTGTGCTTTGCTTTACCTCTGGTTTGCTGGCTTCTGAAGCATGAAAGCACCATTTACCCAGTGGTGCTTTGCACATCTAGCTGGTGAGAAGGCACATGGAGCAGGTAGTTCAGCCTGCAGCAGCTCAGTTGTTGGCAGCTGGTGGCAGAACAAGCAGACGTTTCTCATGTTTGTGATAAAAACCAGACATGAAATCAGGAGACAGCTAACACCTATCTGTTGGTCAGATCTCTCATCACTTTGTCTTTAGAACCTATTTCTTTCAAGCATGAGTCAATATTTGCAAGTCTGTTCTAACATAAATGTCCACAAATAATATGTCACCATAAGTATGACCACACACGTGAGAATTTCCACTTCTAGATATGCTAGAACAGGAAGAAAAATAAAACCAAGGAGAGCCTGAC
The DNA here is from genome assembly GCA_013400935.1 of Turnix velox. NCBI lineage: Eukaryota > Metazoa > Chordata > Aves > Charadriiformes > Turnicidae > Turnix > Turnix velox. The sequence goes on along the minus strand of VZTY01023289.1, from coordinate 479,785 downwards.
TTTCTAGATGACTTGAAAGGTTTCTTCTACTAGGTGGAGTGGTGTGAACACATGGTAATTCTGGCCTCTTCAAAATGAAGAGGTGACGTTATTGGCCCAAACATCTTCTCATATGTGGGTATCATATGGAAAAAAATGCCTGTAAGACTTATCTGTCCATAAGGGTCTCAACAGCAGAGATCACGGTCCTGGGTGGAGTTAGCACCTCCAGCACTTTCTTCACCATGTGCTGGGTACTTATGCCCACGAAAACCAGGATATAGGAGAGGAAAAGGGTCTCCTATGCACTTTTATCTGTTCCAGAGCTAAGGCTGGACTTCTGACATCCATCATGTCATCTAGACCTTGGAATTTGGAAACATTTCTTTGCCTCAAAATTGGATGGAACCAAAAACTCCAAATTGAAATGAATTCCATGACATCAGAACACAAATGATTACTTACTCACCATTAAATCTGGACTGATACATGAAGTAAGACTGTTGGAGGTTTATCTCATTAACAAAAAGAAGAGGAGAATTGGCATGTGTTTACACCAAAGACATTCCCAAATACAAACTTAAAACTCAGAAATAAATCAGAGTGGCAATACCATAATAATCTGGAAAAAAAGAAAATTATGTGATGCTTTCTACAGTTGCATAATGACAGAGTTATCTCATGTTTTCAAGGGAAGTTGCAGATGTGCTGTCTCAGATTTTATTTCAGCAAACTGAATTTATTTCAAGCTAGTACATCAGATTAGTTAAACCAGAGTTAAAATTCATATAACTTTATAATGAAATTTTGTAGAGGTAGCCAAAGTTGACACACCAGACATTCAAAATAGAATAAATTAAAAAAATTGAGAGGGCAAGATTGGAACAAGTATCCAAACAAGATTTAAATACTGATTTACCTTAGGACCAAGACACACAATTGACTTTCAATGGTGTATCAATTTACAGGCTGTTGCTACAGCAGCCCACACCAAAAGCCAGCACAGTTCTGATAATATGCGCTCTGAATTTAATGTAGTTATGCTTGGGCCTGAATTCTGTGTGGGAGTTGGAAGAAAAAAGTGCTCATGTGTATTAGTATGTCCATAAAAGACAACCTTTCTTCAGGGCTACAGATTCTTTGGATGACAGATTTCCATTCCAGTTTTTTTTTTCTTAGTTTCATTTATTTTTTTCCCCATATCTTGCTGTTGAAAGTGAAAAGTGAAGGGAAAGGAAGAACAGAAGCAGGAAGAGGGAAGGAAGTCCCTCCTAATGTTTCTCAGCTACATGTCTTCTTGACCATCATGTGGACTGCACAAGAGAAACACAAAATTGCTCCCTCTCTACACCCTTTCACTGTTGTCAAGGTGGCAGTCCAATTAATGCTGTTTGTCAGGCATACAGTATGGCAGGGTTTTATTCAGTCACATTTTCATCTCTGCTGAATGAGCAACAACTAATTTAGACTTCCTCAGACTTCACAACCAACTCCTATTAAGATTAATTAGAGTGAAGGATGTACATTGAGGGAAAACATCTGTAAGTGACAAAAAGATGACAAACCTGGTCACAGTCCCTCCCAAGTAGTTATCCTCACATTACAACTTGAAGTCTCTGCCTGCAAAGTGTCTTCAAAAGGGTTTGGAACTTGCCTATGAGAGGGAAAAACTTAAAAGAAGTGAGGTATCTGATTCCAGTTTTTTTTTGAATTGACTGGCTATGCTAGATTCAACAGAATCTTCATTATCAAAAAGAAACAAACGCATTCAAAGCACCTGCATAGCATAAAACCAAGTTTTTGGAGCCACAAAGTAGGATCACAACTTTGATCTAAGTACTGAGGCTGCATGACTTCAACAGTAGTGGTGTTTAACAACTGTCAATACAAAAGGATAACCTTGTTTCTTACTTGGAGTCAACCCAAGTCCACAGAGTCAAACAAGAAGGAAATACGGGATAAATTCCAAAATGTTTAATTTCTGGCCATTGTAGTTGTCAGAAAGCTCTCAATTAGTTGCTATTTTAAAAGGCAACTGCAGTAAAACATTACTGACCTGGGTGTAGCTCAGCTGAGAGAGCATCAGTTGAGAGTTGTGCTGCTGATTGGACACAATTATCTGAAAGGTCCCTTCCAACCTAGCTGATTATAATATTTATATGGAACTAGTTAATGTTAACCAAAGAATAAAAAGATTGAGTAGCCTTTACTAACATTATGACAGTTATGCTCCATGGTATGACAGAACGTATAATATTTTTCACTTTGTCTTTTCAGGGCATTAAAAAAGGGCTTATTCCACTGTTTCAAACCAAAGAAAAAAATTTTACTGCTCTGAGTAAATGTTTCTATTCAAGACCTCTATGTGGTGTGAAAGTTGGCTTGGAACAGGAAAGGTGTTGGAGGGTCCATGAAAGGATTCTCAGGAGGCTTTTTTGCTCTTTCCACACTCTCATCCTCTTTTCAATCAACATAAAAATGGTTAGAAAAGTGAGGACATCTACATGGTTGCATATACTTAGCACATTGGTAGCAGAGTTCTCTCTTTTATGTCATTTTTACTACAAGCACAGCATCCTTGCAGAGAAACTTAGGAAGTGGGGGTTAAATGAACGGACAGTGAGGTGACTGAAACATAAAGCTTAGAGGACCATGATTAGGGGCACAGAGTCTAGTTGGAGGTCAGCAACAAGTGACACTCTCCAGGATCCAGTCCTCTTCAATATATTCGTGAATGGCTTGAAAAAAAGGAATAGAGTGTACCCTCAGCAAATCTGCTGATGATAAAAAACTTGGAGGGATGGCTGGCACACGTGAAGGCTGTGCTACCATCTAGCTAGACCTGTCAGGCTGGAAAGCTTGGGCAGAGAGAAACGCCATGAAATTCAACAAGGGCAAGTGTAGGAAGCTGCACCTGAGGAGGAATAACCCTGTGCACCAATACAGTTTAGGGGCTGACCTGCTGGAGAACACACCTGCTGTGGACAAAGATCTGTGAGTTCTGGTGGACAATAGGATGACTTTGAGCCAGCAATATGACCTTGTGGCCCAGAAGGTCAATGGCATCCTGGGGTGCAGCAAGAGGAGTGTGGCAAGCAGATTGAGGGAAATTTTCTTCCCCCTCTACTCTGTCTTGTTGAGGCTGCATCAGGAATACTGCATCCAGTTCTAGGCTGCTCAGTTCAAGACAAACAGGGAACTTCTGGAGAGAGTACAGCAAAGGGCTACAAAGATGACAGGGGACTAGAACATCTCTCTTATGAAGAAAGGCTGGGGGACTTGGGTATTTTCAGTCTGGAAAAAAGGAGGCTGAATGATTCCAAGTACTGGGTGGGTGTCACAAGGATGTGGCCAGTCTTTTTTCAGTTGTGCTCAGTAATAGAACAAGAAGTAATGGGTGCAAACTTGAACATGAGAAGTTCCATCTAACCATGAGGAGGAACTTCTTTTCTTTGAGGGTGTCAAAGCACTGTAACAGGCTATCTCTGGAGACATTAAAACCTGCCTGGATGTGTTCCTGTGCAACTTGCTGATTGTGACCCTGCTCTGGCATAGGGGATTGGCCTACATGATATCAAGAGGTCCCTTCCAGCCCCAGTTATTCTGTGAAGTATATGATCAGTCTTATTTATTACTATGTTCTCTAACTTGAAATTGAGGATAACTATTTCTTATAGTAAAAATCCATGCCTGCCCAGATACAAATTATAAAGCTGAAGAAAGTTAATTAAAAAGTCAGCTTATTATTAATCATCTGAAAAAAGTCACAGGTGTTGTTTTATTTCAAAATAAGTTATGGTGAGGATAAGGATAAGGATAAGGATAAGGATGACGATAAGGATAAGGATAAGGATAAGGATTATCCTGCCACCTGAGGTAAGGATCACTCTCTGGTCATGCTGGCTCAGAATTCATAGAATCATAGAATAGTTCGGGTTGGAAGGGGGGGACCTTAAAGACTATCGAGTTAGATCAGGCTGCTCAGTGCCTTATCCAGCCTGGCCTTAAACACCTCCAGAGAGGGAGCATCCACAGCCTCTCTGGGCAACCTATTCCAGTGTTTCACTATCCTCACCATAAAGTATTTCTTTCTTATGTCTAGTCTGAATCTAACCCCTTCCAATTTAAATCCATTATTTCTAGTCCTTCCATCACGTATCTTATTATAAAGTCCTACCCCTGCCTTTCTGTAGGCCCCCCTCAAGTATTGATAAGTCAGTATGAGGTCACCTCTGAGCCTTCTCTTCACCAAGCTGAACAACCCCAACTCCTTCAGTCTGTCTTCATAAGGCAGTTGCTCCAGCCCTTTGATCATCTTCATGGCCGTCCTCTGGACCCACTCCAACAGCTCAATGTCCTTATGATGAGGGCTCCTGCACTGGACAAAATACTCCAGGTGGGTTCTCACCAGAGCCGAATAGAGGAGTAAAATCACCTTTCTTGACCTGCTGGTTACACTCCTCTTGATGCAACCCAGGATTTGGTTGGCCTTCATGGCTGCAAGTGCACACTGCTGGCTAATGTTGAGTTTGTCATCTACTGACACCCCCAAGTCTTTCTCTTCAGAGCTGCACTCAAGCTACTCTCCACCCAGCCTGTATCTGTACTTGGGATTGCATAGTTAGCTTTTAGTAGTTACCATTGCTTTAGACATACTTCAGCCTAAATTTTTGGAAGCTGGTATCAAAGGTTGCACGGACATTTGATTTTTATTGCATTTCAGACAAATTTTTATTAGCCTTTCCATGTGGTCTTTTGAGGAAAAAGCCTCCATGTGCTCCCTCATCTGGAAGTCCATTAAAAAGACAGCTTGACTTTAAATAGTTTGCTGTGTATCACTGGTAGCATTCCCATGCTTTTGAAGTAAGTTGCCATGAACAGCCCAGAATTCTATTCTAGACCCGTGCAATGCTGCATCTTTGCAGGGTTAGCTCCTTCTTGAAACAAAGGAGAGCTGGCTGGTTAAGAGCCCATTTCATGTGTGTCTCAAATAGAAGGGAACATTAACAGTAGTGCTGGACAACTACAGCAAAAAACATATGAACAAGTTTGAATGGCGCTTTGAGTAAGGATGTCCTGTAGTAAGCTGACAATAAAGCCTTTTATTGACATCCATTTTTACCCCAGTAATGGAGGAGGTAATTCATAGAAAAAGATTAATGTTCATCTTACATCTGAAAAAGAACACAATGCTACATGACAAGACTCAGGCCTGTTTTTGAAAAAAAGCACTGGGCTTGTTCTTTGCTATTACTCTCTTCTCCCAAGTACTGTAATTGAACAATCTTAATTTTCACAGAAGTGCTGTTTCACACACACTCTTAGTGCTTGAGGATCAATGAAAGATGCTGGAAGGTGAAATTTAGACTGACAGTGGAAATAAAGGGCTTTTGGTGCACATTCCATTATTTTTAAATAAATGACCTTAATGCATGCGTTAAGCAGGAGCTGGCCTTGAAGAATGGCAACGGTAAAAGCACTGCCAGCTGGACTGGAACATGGATCCTTTGTTCCAAATATTACGTATTTCTTCTGGATCTAAATGAATATAGGATTTTTTTCCATGCTTCTAATAATGAAGTGAATGCCTGCCCTCCCCCGGGGAACTGACACTGACCAAGAGGCAAGCGGTTGTCAGACACTGCCTGCAGCAAAGCTTACAGCTGCTCCAGATCAAGCCACACTGAAGAAAAGACTGTTAGGTCTCTGGGGATGCAGATAATAGACAAAAATTATAATGTATGTGCACAAAAGTAGAGGACAGTAGTGCTTTCTGGGATTAAGAAGCAGGCAGAAAAATGGTTTTGTTATACCCAGCAAAATGATTGCTGACTCTCGTTTTAGGGTGACCCCTGACCTGAAAGAAAATAATGGATGGCCCATCTGCTTGATACACTGGAATCCTCAGGCACCATTTTGTCCTATTATGTCAAAACTGGTGCTAGAATTATGAATGTATTATCATTTGCCTTTCCTTTGTTGTGTGAAACAAAGGTACCCAATACTTAAAAGAACTCTCAGCCATTCCAAGTACCATCCCCCCTCTGTATGAAATAGGAAGAAGTCTTCCTCCTGCAGCCTTACTTCTCAATTTGTTTTTGTTGCAGAGGAAGCCATCCATCTCAGCTCAGAGCAGGCATTTCTTCAGTGAACCACGGGTGGCCTGAGAACTGCTAATCAGTTATGGAGACTTTCATTACTCTGGTGGTCATCTGAACCTGGGACAGTTGGGGAGACACTGATGGGTATTATTATTTGTCAGCTGTGTGAAATAGATGAGGGAATCTATTCTAACCTCCACTTTATAACATCACCATTTCCATCTCTTAGCATCTGAGTGAAAGGCTTACAAGAATCTGAACTACTTCTCCCCAGCAGCAGAACTGTTCAGGCTGAGGTTGAAGAGAGAGGTTGTTCCTGCAGTGCCTGTGTTATGACTTTGTTATGATAGAACAGGCAATTCCATGACCAGTAGGAAATTCCATGACCACCAACCTTGGAGATTGTAAAAGAATCTGGAACAAAAACTATGGAACCAAGACATAGTTAATCTATTCTCCAGTTCTCCAGTTCACAAACTGGCACCTACAATTCCCAGTGACTTCACTGATGCTCATGAATGTTGGTTAGTTTAACTTCATAGACAAGGAAAGGAACCTCGAAATAAGAAAACAGTACTCGTGGGATCATACCACAAGCAGGAAGTGATTCTTGCATGTGTGTGGTTTTCAATGGATTTTGTTATTTCTATCATGCATCATGTGAAAAATTGTTCTCCTAAGCCTGATCCAGGACACAAGGAGGTGGCAGAGTGATCTGCATTTGCAGGCATGAGGTCACCATGCACATAGCCTGAATTGTCCTTGTGTTTGTACTTTCTTCACAATCTGTTCCTGTCAGTACTGTTGCTGGAAGCATTTAATTCTAGCAATCTCTTGCTTGCAACCTTCATCTTGTCCTTTATCCTGCGGCAGGAATGGGCTGGCAGAAGTAGACTGTAATCCCAAGCCTTCTGAGTCTCCTTCTGGTTGTCCAAATGCACCACTCAGCATCATCCAGCATCTCAAGGGGGAGGTTAATGATTTGTCCCTGAGGACAAAAAAAAGCAACACAGATTGAAAAGGCCTGGCAGAAGACAAGATCAAATCTTCTGAGTAACACATACGGTGATTATTTCAATTCCCTTTTTTTTATAGGAAGCAGAGATGTTGCAAAACACCTCTACATGATGTACACTGCTAAGATCATCAGCACTGACTTAATATCTCCCGCTATTAAGGAGCTGCATTGGCTGTTGATGGGAAAGGGAAGAAAGCACAGGAACACAGCTCCTGGGCTGAGCATAGTCAGCATCCATCCATGGTGCTGCTTCAAGCAGCATGAAAGCAGCACCTAACGACAGGCTCAGTGATCCTTGAGGAGCATTTGTAGATGGTCGATGAGAGAGACTAAGAAAGATGGACAGAAAAATACCCAAACAACCTGCAGGAAACAACTCACCATAATTCCCACTACAAACTTGTGCCAAGCTGGTTGTGAGATACCAAGTAACAATTCTCAAGAATTTCTGTAAGATAAATGATGGCACTATATAATTACACTTTTTTGATTTGGGGTGACATTTAGAGAAATCTGATTCATTTGTAGGAGACTCAGTAAAGCTCAGTAATAACACCTTGCATTTACATAGCATTTTTTTAATGTCTGGAGCACGGAATGCACGTAGTGATTTATCACCACCTTCATTAGGCAGATATGTTATATAGGTCTGGGGAAGCTTAGATGAATAAAAGTTAAATGACTTGTCTGAATTCACATTGAATATAGGATTCAGAGCTGACTATATAATTTAGAATAAACAAGGCCTCATCTTCTTTTTAACCATGAACCTACAATCTTTTTTAAAATACTTTCTGTTTTTGGATCAAAAGATACAAACTCAATTGAACTTATGATACACAGCTAACTTGATTTTAGTGTGAAGACTTCAATGCCATTCAATTGTTCAACTAAATAAATAAAAACCTAAAAATATTCCTGTCTTTCTAGTGATTTACAGGAATATGAATCACAAGCACTAAGGCAGCATGACATGCATGATGACATTTTAATACAGCACTTCTCTCTAAATACCAGATCCTGTCCTCCAAATTTGTAAAACTAGAGACAAAAGCCACGATGCCATCACAAAGCAGCAGTTCTTCTGTTTTAACAGCTGCCCTTTGCCTGTAGAGCTTCTGCTCCCTTTTCTATTGTACCACAAAAGAAGGGCCTTTCTCTGAGAACCAGCTAGCCTTGGCCTGACACCTCAAAGCAAGATGATCTGTAGTTCTTATCATGTTCTCATCTCAGGCTGAACTCCAGATGTTGCTTTTTTTTCTGGAATTTACCAGACTCCTTCCTTCAGTACCATCCTTTGGTGATGAACTGCGCAGGTCAATTGTGAATGGTAGAGAATGGAGCACTTGTACTGTTTTCTTTATCTTGTCTTCCCTTATAAAACTTCCTTGTCTTTGTGGTAATCTAAAGGACAAACCAGGATCAAATATACTTTATTTTACTGTATCATTTTTTATTTTAAATAGTTATCACATTTTCTTTTTAGTTGTATCATCTTCTCCCTTTAACATGCACCTAGTTCTCATCATAGCTTTAACCTTTGCATTATTCCACCACAGACCTTTTCAAATTTTATTAGGTCTTTTCTTAGACAAAGTGATCAACAGGAATTCATGATAATTACCAGAAAACTTGAATCATACAATACTCTTTGAAAAACTGCCATTGGCTTCAACAGACCTTTGACACAGGTAATTGTTTTCATTGAAACTGAATTTTCTGCTTTCATCTTACCTGGTTATTTACTCTACATTTCCTTTTCTAGGGATTGGATAATTCTTTATTTACTTACATAAAGACTGATATTTATTAAATTTCCCTTTCAAAGATGTGGAATCCTTTGATCTTAACATATAGGTGTCTTGCACATCAACTAGCATTCAGCCAGCTGTACAGCATATAAATGTAAAAACAAGTAAAACTGTCAGCCACTTTGTATGACAGCAAGCATCTACTCTTCAAAAGAGGTTCAAGATGCAAGATTCACATACTCAAAAGGGAAAACCATTCTCATGTCTTTAAAAGTAGGCCAATTACATCAGCAGCCTTGACATAGGGAAATTCCTGGAAATTAGTGACTGACTGGCATAAGAGACCTTTGCCTTGAGTATCTCAGTTCTCCATCAATTCAGCGAACCTGTCCACCTCCTCTGCTATTACTAAATAGTGATGATTCTTTTCAATGTTATTATATATAACTACTCAGTTGCAATGAACTAAATTCATGGTGTGAAGCATGCTCATGTTCCAGTTACTAATAGTTTCTAATAACCTCACCATAAAAGTAATCTTTCCATAATAGTTAATGACTGAATAATTTCAATAATGAGAGGTAAATAGTAGTATGGTAATATAAAATAAAAAGCTCCCCTATCTTTTTCAACATAGATTGTGCAAAAAAAACTGATGTGAGAAAATGGAGAGACAACCTTATCTTTGAGTTACTATTCACACAAAATTTATGATCAGATCAATCACCCACAAGAGTAAAATTGGAACAATGCAGAAAGGGATCAAGCTGAAGTATTGAGGTTCCTCTTTGCTTGTTTGTTTGTTTAAAATTGTTTACATTATCCCAAAGACCTTGCATAAAAAAATCAAATTGATTTAATGCTCTCCAGAAATCAAGATCTAGTAAGCAGCCTTGCCATATCTGAGGTGAAAAATTATCTCTATCAACATAACCAGACTCATGAAAGTTGTCTGTTAAATTTCACATCTATATCCAGTTCTTCTTGTTTCTTTGGTACAAAGTACTGTGATCTAAGGATTTGTGATTATGCAACACCTCTATATAATACAGGTCAATTGGTCTAGCTGTTTATTAAAAAACCTGACTATTACAAAATAATTACAACTATATAGAGACATAGTCATGACTATTTCTTACAGTCTCCAGGGTGGTAAGCCAAAGTGTGAGCATGCTGCTCAAATTTACTGATGTTTAAAATGGAAGAAAACTGGGAAGAATAGGCCTGTAAGAGCTACCATTCTTACATATTTAATATAAGATAGAAATTTCTAGTCTGCTTCCTGTCAAACTTAACTTGTGAAAGGTGTAATAACTCATTGAATTTGATTTTCCTGTGCAGTAGAGGCATCTAGAATTTCATAAATCTGCTTCATCTAATCATTCATGCTGTTTTCTTCTGTAGCTTGTGTGCATGAGTTACCTACATTGCTTCTGCTAAGGTGCATATGCCTGAATATTCTGAATTACACATCAGTTATTATTAATTATTGCCTCAGGCTGATACCAAGGTTTGGTCAACCCAGTATTTGCCAAGACTGAACTCTGAAACCCATTTGATGAAGATTCAAGTAGATACAGCTGCTCTTTAGCTACTGTGAATAAGGATATTTGGGATCAGGTGGGGAACAGCATATGAATGTTCCCTTCTCATTCCTGTCTTTAACAAAGCAGTCTTTTGTGGCAGAGAGGAAGAGAACAAAGTATACCTTCTTTGTTCAATCCATTTATGTTTTATGCCATAACAATGCCAGGAGAGTAGTGGGATGAAGCACATCTTTTTGTAGCAGAGGGAAGAAGTTCTGAGCAGGCTGGTTATCTGATCCAGTTTTTTGTTATGTTCATGTGCTACAGTTCATTTGATGACGTGACACTGCACTAATTGATGCTGTAGAAGATAATAATAGTATCTCACAGGAGATTTATCATTTTCTGATACGCAAGATTATCACCTAGTTTAATTTCAGAACTTGCTGTAGATCTAGAGGCTGTATCAGCACATTCTAGCTTGTCCCATTCTATAGTGGATCTTAAGAAGCATAAAGGGTATGTCTTGATCAAATAATGTCCCAGGTGTTAGAGAAATGCAGAATTTGGCCACTATTTTTGAAGTGAGTCATGTTCTTGAATACCCATGTTTGGGGATGTATTACTGAGCACATTCCACTTGAAATCTCATGCTGCCTCCAAAAGAAGCCTCCAGAGTGTCCAACCATCTTACAAAAACATTACCAGCTCTTAAGGGCCTATAAAAGCTACAGATGGCTTCTCCTCTTCGGAAGAATTATTCCAAAACAAGCATCATTATTTGCATGGATTTCCCATTTACAAGAATCTTGCATTTCTGCCTTTTCTAGGCATATTGTCAGCCTTAAACCATTGCCTGCCACTAACATGGTTTGAAGATTTCTTACAAAAAAGAAATTGGCAGTCAGGCTGGTAGAAGAAGTAGTCCAAAAAAACCAGCTGAGTCAGACTTCAGCATGTGCTATGTATATTTGCTGTACTAGCTACTGTAGCAGTAAAACAAAATAATCAGGAGGCAAAATTCCAGCTCTATTGACACATAAACAAAAGGCTGGTTTGATAAATATGGGTAGGAAATTCAAATAAGTGCAAGCAGAGTGCTGTCTGTGTGAAGAGACACTGTTTAAAGTTGAGTTGAACTGACAAGCAGCTTTCTTTATGACCCGCATAGCTCTTCTCTAACTTTTCATCTCCTTTCTTGTGTAGAATAGTAAGGCATATATTGTTGTTAAATGTGTTTATATTCTTCACTGTACTTTCCTCAAGGCCAAAGAGAAAGTGCTGATCCATTCAAAGAGATGTCTCCTGGAGACATGAGCAAGGAGCAAAGCTTCACACCATAAGAGGGAATGTTGTTCTCAGAGTGTAAATTTTAGTCAACCTGAGATACTCAACACAAGGCCTTTATGAACCAGTGAACCTCTTTTTTTTCTTTCCAGACAAAAAAAGGAAAAAGGAGAAACTTCTAGGTTTTTTATTGCAGGCTTTCAAAAGACGTAGTTTTCTTTGAAAGGTTTTGTAAAATGTCAATGTACATTGCTTCTAATGAACTCCATTGTTTTGTGTAGTGGTAATGTTATACTATTTTATAGATGCTAAAGACTTCAACTCATTTCAAATATGAGTATTTGACTAACAAACCCTCTGTCTCTTCTAGTACTCTATGGTTTAATCTTGGTGTCCTCCGGAAGACCTGCTCTCACTTGCTCTGTAATTTACATTTTCTGGGCTTCTCTAACAGATTTCTCATCCTTCTTTGTCACAAACTTGTCCTTTATCCAGCATATCATGTGGGATAGAAACATGTCCATGCTTTATTCCAAATGCAGAAGAGAAAAAAGCTATCAAGCATTTTCCATCCCTCTGAGTCAGTGTTTATGATTCAATGAGCACAAGAAGTGAGGTAGAAATGGAATGTGCTTGCCTGAAAAGAACACAGCCCACATCTGGGAAATCCAGTGATATTACTAGTTGTAAATGTCTATCATAGATAGACAAGATTTTTAGCATTTTCTCACTCCTATCAAAAATCTTATTTACACAGTCAGAAATGCCAAATATGCCACTGCTTTTATGCTGTGGCACTTTTTCTCTTCCCCTTCTACAGCTGATCACTTTCTCTTTGGTGTTCAGTATCGATTTGGTATTCAGTGCTGCCAGAACACGGAGTTTGAGAAAGATTGCCACTAAGTGATTTGCCTGTTATTCTCCAAAGCAATGCCATCTCCTCCTGAAAGGGTGGCTGTAATAAGCTCAATTGCTAATTTGAGAGTCCCTCCTAAGATTCTTCAGCTTTGTTGATGGCAAAAGCCATTTCTGCACTATTACAATATGTCCTAAAGTTTTCAGAAAGAGTCATGGAGTTTTTACATTACAAACATGAGTACTTTACATTTTTCTCTCTATTTTCCCATGCTGCACAACTCAGCCATTCCACACTGCAGTGAGCCCTCATCACAAGTAAACTCCCCAGCACTCTGACTCCTTTTGACCTCAAAAGAATAAGCAGCATTATGTTGTTCCTTTTACTTAACACTTAATCGAGCATTTAAGCAAAATACAGCAACGACAAATTGGCAAAGTATGCCTTAAGTGTCCTATCACAGAAATACAAGTGACACTTGGCCAATGCAGTCTTTTCTCTTTGCTCACCAAGAGATGTCAATCAAGATGTCTTGCTCCCTGACAGACCTTCCATCTACTGGAAATACTTAAGAAGATTTGGATCACTCTTTTTCTCCATGTTAACAGCACCAACAATGAGCTCTTTATCTAAGGGTCAACAGGTCACTAGCCTGTCAGCTTGGATTACTCATTGTTTCACTCCAGGGTCCTGTTTCCCTGACCAGCAGCACAGCATGTAGGTTAGATTTGCCCTGGGATCTGTTCTGGAAGGGAACAACTGGGTATCTCAAACAAAACCCACTAGTGGTTTGATCTTAGATCAATCAAAGGCAGTTCCAGCTAGTGTTATGGCCAGGGCTATGCCTGTCTTTCTACCCAGCTCTGGCCTCCAGCAGAAATCAGTATTATGGACTAATCAGTATTAGTCTGTTTTAATATTGTAGCTTGCTATATGAGACCCACACTCTCTGCAGACTCCTGGAAAGGTACAGATCCACTACAGGTGTCTAATTTTGCAAGCATATTTAAAAACAAATGATAAATCTTTTTTTAAAATTTAAAAAAATTCCTGCAATACAAGACAAAAAAGAGGCTTGACATGGCTTAGGGGAAAAATTAGACTTCTTTTAGCTGAAGGACTTAAGCAATACTAGAAATGAGGGACTACAAGAATTTCCCTGTTTACCCAGGGGGAGAATAGGAGTGGCATCATGGTAAAGGTCTAAGGCTCAAACCAGGATGTATAAAAAATTAGTTAATAAAAATTAAATACATAAAATTTTAAAAGTCTAAATGTAGCCCAAAGTAGATAGCTATTGTCTATATGGTTAGAGAGGTTGTGGGTGATGAAACATGTATCTGTGGGTACATATGGCTATGGGACAGTAATCAAGTCAAGATGATCTGCAGAAGGGAGTAACTGTAGATAGTCATGTAAGTGAGCAGCTGTGGCACAGTTAATCAGGAGAATAAAATCAGTCTCTGTAGCTTTTCACTTGACATTTTCTTGCTAGGCAGATGGCTGAAGAACAGTTTATTAAGTCTTTGACACCATCTTCCACAGCATACTTCTTCAGAAAATGAAACAGCCTGTGCTGATTATAAGGCTTTGTTGGATAGACTGTTAGGTGTTAAAAGTTGCCTGGATCATCCAGCACAAAGAGAAGTGATCATACAGTGAGGGTGGTGAAGCACTGGAACGGGTTGCCCAGAGATGCCCCCTCTCTGGAGGTGTTCAAGACCAGGCTGGACAAGGCATTGAGCAGCCTGATCTAGTGGGAGGTGTCCCTGCCTGTGGCAGGGGGGTTGGAACTTGATGATCTTTAAGGTCCCTTCCAACCCAAACTATTCTATGATTCTATAAGCTTAATGCCAAGATGAGGAACAAAAAATATGCAGAGTAACCTTAGGGCTGATGGTGAGGTCTGCATGATAAACTGCATCAAAGACTAGGATGATGATGTAAGATGTAATATGTAATATCATCAAGTTGGTGGATGACATTCAAGTGGCCTACATGATAAATAGCAGTGTTCAAACCAGGAAAACCTGAGAAATTTTGGTATTCTGGCAACCACAACTGAAAACTACCACAAATTGCATTTTGAGAGCTTGAGATTAAAACAATAAAATCTCTAGGAGGATAATGAACAGCTGAAACAGGTTGTACAGAGATTTTTCAGATTCTTCATTCTTAGAGATTATCCAAACTGAGATAGACAAAGCCACAGTTTACTCAATCTGATTTTAGCAATGTTACCACTTGAAACAGGAGACTGGATTACTCATCTCAGAGAATTCTTCCCAAACAACACTTTTGTGAGTCTCTGCTGCATTGCTCTTCTCATGAATCTGACACAGATGCCCTGTGGGATGACCTGTGATATGTTTAGACCCATGAAAGGTTTTTTAGAAACTCATTCACTGCAAAAAGGAACATGACTTTATGCTTTCCAGATGTTAAGTAGCCACAAGGGTGAGCTGCTCTGCAAGATAGTGGAGTTAGGAAGAGAGGGTGATGGCAAGGCAAACAAGGTCTGTGATCTCTCCAACAAAAAATCAGGGAGTTTATATAGCCAAGGTCATGTCCAGGGACAGTGATCTGGATCAGCCTCAATACGGTGATAGCCCTGCAAGTCCATTGGGATCAGGCTGGTCCAGGATCAAGCCAGGATGTCAAGTCAGTCTGTCAGGATCAGAGTCAGGTCCAAGGAGTTATTTGGAATGGACACATAGAACTGTAATGTAGCAGATGTATGACCAAGCTAAAGAGCTGCAGCTTGAGAGCAGATCCAGAGGGAAGGCCTGGAGGGCAGACCATTGCTCCTGGCTCCTGGAACAATAGTTCTTATAACAGATGGAATTGACTTTGGACTCAGTCAATCAGACTCCTTAACTCAACCAATCTCCTACAAGTCAGATGAAGTGTGATCAGGAAGATTCTGGCCCAGAACATGACAATCCAGAGTCTAAAGCAGGAGAGAATAGCTTCTCTGGCCCACAAATACCAAATCAACCTTATATGTCTGCCTTCTCAGTGGATGTTTTATCAGGTTTAATACTTACAATCTCTTAGACATGTTCCACACTAGAAATGTGTCAGATCCACCCCATCAAGACAGAAAATGTCACCTGGGGCTGATTCATCTTTTTGACAGAAAAGCTGACTTAACTACCTCCTTGTTTCAGAATAACAATAGAGCAGTCAAGGCTTTAGCTAAAGGATAGTTGTGCCTGACATTTAAAGCATTGCCTAAACTTAAGCTTTCTTCTTCTGACTTTGCAGGAAGCAAAAGCTACATTCCTTTTGTGCAGGTGGGGAACATTTTTTTTTGCTTTGCAATACATCAGAGTTCATTATTTAAATATTGTATTATTATTTAAGACATACTTGGCTTTCTACATGAGTTTTGCATGACTAACACAATGAAAAAATGGGTATGAGGCTGCTTTAAAAAACAGCCTCCTCCCTCCTTTTTATTTTTTTTTTCAGGGTCTTCTGTCCTGTCACTGTCACAACACCCAGCTTATAGCATTCATGTGGGTGCAGTCCTGCAATTTTCCAGGCAGAATGGGTAAAAACAACAAGAGGGAGCTGGAACATGTGATACAGAGTGGTTACATTGCCCTGAGATCAGAGTACAACTGTATTGACCCACAATCTATTTCTAAACTTCCTGAAAATAATTTTCAAGAGTCATCAACGGGTAGCTTTGTGGGAGGAAATTGGATTTGATTTGTGAGTATTAAATGTGTTTTAAAATCCCTCAACTGATCAATTAAAGTGACAACTATGCTCAAGTTGTTGAGGTTGAAATTTGTTCACCTAAGAAATGATACACAGAGCCTGCATGAATAGCTGGATATAAGTCACTTGAATATTCAGTAGGGCAAGGGGCATATAAGCCAAAGGACAATGGTTTTCTTGCAGAATTATTATTATTTTATCAGGAACATACTTCTTCTAGTAGAGATGCTGTTGGTAATTCAAGGAGATAAACACTTTGTGGATATGTGGGCTTCTTGGGAAAAGCTGCTTTAGTAAAGATCATGTTTTAGACGAGAGACTTCATTTTTATTACATGAATAATTAGACTATATGCATTGGAGCCTTTCATTTCAGTTTGTAATTCTTGCTGTTTCGTGTATCTTCGATAGACTTAAACTGGCATTTGTCACTGTCCTCTCAGTGGAGCTTTAGCTTGACAGCATTTGTGTGAGGCACCTTCTTCTGCGCTGCCAGGTGAGCAGGGATGATGTCAGGCAGCAGAAACTTGTCAGATCCCATAGCTAACTACAACTCAGACTTCAAAGCCAGAAAAATAAACTCATGAATTGCTGTCATGCTTCAAGGCTCACTCCAGTTTAAAGCATTAGATATGATCTTGGCTCAGTCTCAAACCTTTTTTTTGTGGTGACACTTCTGACTGTTATGACACAACAGCGTTTGCTTTACAAAACAGTTGCTTAACAAGTAAAACACTGGCTTTCAGAAAAAACAAATGCAATGGAAAATTCAAAGATTTGTAGCCTATTTGCCATAATAACTTTCTAGCTTTCTTTTACCCCTTTTTTTTGATGACTCAGAAGTAACATTATCCATATTAAAGAATCCTAATCCTTTAATAAAACATCTCCAGGGCGCTAGGCTAGTATTACTATCCTCAGTCTTCCCTCAGAGCAGGAAATTTAAGTCCATCAGAGTAATAATTTTGTTCACTGTCTTTTAGCAGATATACAAGATAAATGGGAATAGCATATAGATATCCTCCATCCCAGACTGTAGTGTCAGTACTGGAGGATAGTTCTCTTGCTATCAGAAGTAGTAGAACAGATACCGAATTAACAAGAACTACACAGAGGACTCACTACATCAGGCTATAGAAAGGTAACAGGATATTGGATTAACCACTCATTTGTGCATTTTCAGAGTGAGTCATCTGTGAAGGGTAGCTCTTCCATTGAGCTTTAAAGTCAGGGGAAACAACCTAAATTAACAGTGAGTATATTCATATCCCACACATTAGTGTTTCTCTGCTGAGAGGTGGCAACTTTATATGTCCATGGCATATGTTCAGCCATCCCTCCGAGCCTTGAATATAAACTAGGGATTTAATTTTGTTGCTGTAAATGCATCACACCAAAGGGTTCCCCCAGACCTTTCTAAATACCTATGTAGTAGGTGCTGTACAGCACATGTGCTCATGTCCTGTGGTGATATGCCTGCACTAAGTATCTCATGAAAAAGAAAGGCAGAGAGAATTTGTTGATTCTGGGACAGACTTTACAAACCTCGGATATGCCAGTGTGCGTTCAAAAAGGTTTTGACTGATTTTTATGAGAATGCGTTTATGTCATTCCATCCGTGCCCAGAAAAGCTTGCTCGCTCTGCCCCCCTCTGGAAGGCTTAGGCTGACACCCAGGGAGCCGAGGACTCTTCGGTCCTCCTCTCTCTGTCCTGTCAAGGCAGCTACAGCTGTTCCCGAGACCAGGCAGGTTTTCAGATCCCTTCATACTTCGAGTCGCACGAACAAAGCACCACTGATCTCACTAAGGATCTTTTAAGAAAAGTGATGGAGAAAGTGTACTAGAAAGTAACAGTGGCTGGAACTACTGTATGTCGTTTGTAGATGGCAAAGGACTGCAATGCATGCTTTCTTTTTTCTTTTTTTTTTTTTT
>VZTY01023289.1:451393-461557 GCA_013400935.1 Turnix velox | reverse complement strand
TTTTGTAAAAAGAAATAACAAAATGTTCACAAATTTATTAAAAAACAAGGCCATACTTTGCAAATAAAATTAAAACAAACGGTGAAAAACTTTTGTCATATAGACAAATATGGAAAAAAGTCCACTGTGTAGTGAGGACAGGGTAAACATGAATACTGATAATACTCAATAATAATTGATGATAATAATGATATAGCTCTGGAACCAAACTAATAGTTTGCCTCATTTTTCACTAAGAAGGATGATGATGTTGGGATGGAAGCAAAGGGTAAATGGCTGGTGGAGGTCATTACACAGAGACAGCAATGACAACATCTGCAATGGAAGAATACATACTATAGTCTTTTGAGAAACAAGGTGATTTAGACACTGAAATAAAAAATCTGAATTTTTAATGAAGCATAGATGAGCATATTCTGACTAGCCAACAGCAAACATAACATATTTAAGAAAGAGAGAGGAAAAGATTCATAATTGAAAATTTAATCTGAACTGGATGTAAAATTTAATCATACTCTAAATAAGTACCAGGATAAAATATAATGTGCACTTAGAAGTATTCGATTGGTTGGATGATTATGGTACATTTTCATACCAAAGGATGCCTAAATCTCTGTAAAATACAGAACCCCCGCAGTCAAACCCAAAGCTAAATCTCATCCATTTCCATTGTAGCTAACAATCAGCACCTAAGAGGAAATTATTGCTTATGGAGATTACATGAGGAAAGCAGAGAGATAGTGAACTCAAGAGATTTGAGTTCAGAATCAGCAAAGGAAGAGAAACAATAATTGGTCTGGAAAGAAACTACCATTAGTGAAAATCCTTAAACATTTGGGATTGATTTTTTAACATCTTCATTAATGGCTCTGGGATAAGAAGTTGGAATGTACTAATGAAGTTTAGTGATGACACAAAGCTCAACAGAGAGGCAGACTGTAATACTGCACAGGAAAAAAACTAAATGACCTTGACTGTGGAGTATTAGCAATGGGATGAAATTTAATTGCATAATGTGCGAAGTCATGCACTTAATGAGCTTGTAACATGAACTTCTGTAAACTGGGAGTTTCAGATGAAAATGACAGAGAAGGAGGGAGACCCAGGGGCTGATAAGCTGATTGCAGGAGGATTGTGAGCCACCAGTGTTGTAATGTCATGAAAAAAACAAGTGGCACAACTGGAAAATACCTCTTCTGGTGTAACCAATAAATCTTTGTGTCATTGTGTGAGACCCTAATAAAATGTCATGTGGAATATCATCTGTTCCCCTTATTGGAAAAGGATGGTTTCAAATTTTCAGATGGAAATAGATGCCAAATCAGCTACTTGGAATTTTGTACAGCTGGAGATAGGAACTCTTTCCTGCACTAATGCAAAGACAATACAGTCATGTAAACACCCCTCTTGTAATTGTGATTTCCTGCATAGTGCTGTGCCCTAACTGGTGGATTCATCAGCCCCGGACAGTGCAAACCCACTGTGCAACAGAGATATGTCCCCCCCAGAGTTTATTTTCTTGGTCTGGAAAGAGTAAAAGTGGCTATAAACTTTATCACTCTCTATAAATAAACACTGTGATTTGTAGATTTTTTTGTCACCCACACAGGCATAGTTAAGTTAAAAAACAAACAAAGCAGAAAGTAATCCAGGGAGAAAACCAAATAAACTTTGACTGAAAATAGAGAGAGCTCTGTAACCAACAGAAAAGAGTTATCTGTGAAATTATGGAGTAAAAATCTTGCTTTAAGATGGAATTAAAATTCTTTAGTATCCTCTATTCACATTCTTTCCCAAAATGGTCCCAGAAAGAGCCATTGTTCTGTAAAAGTAGAGATGTATTAGGAAATGTGCTAATTTTTAATAAGTTATCTCATCCATTCCTTGTGGAAAACCCCCCACATATTCAATTCAATTTTTGGGTGTCAGTGGTTTTTTAAAGAAAACTTGGCACATGTCTTGCATTATAGAAGTGAAAATTAAATTGCTGAAGCTGTTTTATAGCTTCAGAGTCCTTTACAGTGGTCCATCATTGTATTTGGTGAACACTCATCTGTAGGAAGAAAAGTCAGCAGACTAAAATGAGCATTCAGAAAGATGTTGCTAATTCATGGTGGAAAACTTTTTCCCCAAACAGACTAGATTTTTCACACTAAAGATGGTGTGAAAGTGGCAAATAATTTTTCTACTAGCTGCTGTCAACTAATGATGCTTTCATCGCTAGGATACCAATTACACTGACAAATTTTCATCATCGGGTCTCTTTTGGACACATATCAGTCATCTTCCTCTCTGTAGCTTGGAGTGGAGGCATTTCTTTGGAGATCTGAAGTACTTGTCTTCTTTCTGATCCTGCTACAGATAAGACAAGTTGCTGGCTGGTAATTTATAACTCTTTACTAGGGAAGTCCCTATGCACTTAATTTTGTAGCCATTTAACAATTTTCTTCTTTTTAAAAAAGTTTTTCAGTTCTCAGAGTAATTTCCGGTTATGGAGATTTGTTTGGAATTCAAGGAGGAATTTTAAAAAAGATTTTTTGAAACCTACATGCCCTGCTTTTGTTTTCCTTGGGTTTTGACGTTTTTTGTAGCTTTTCAGAGATGTTGAGAAGCACGTGGTTTCCAGCAATGTCTTGGACAAGTACATACTTGCCGCCTCTTCACATTATACTGCAGTTCCATAGTTAAAAAAAGAACAAAACAAAGGCAACAGGAAAGAGGCTGCAACTCAGTCACACACAAGTGGCCATGCTGAGCCTCTCCATCATCTGGTTATTCAGCCATGCAGAGTACTCAACTCCTCCTGAAGCATGTTGCAGGCCTGAGGCCCTGGATGTACAGCAGCAGGACTTGAGCAGCCCCTGTGCTGCTACTAGGTGTCCAATACATGGAGAAAGCAAATGTACTTTTGATGATAGTTTCTAGACTTTTCCAATGCAGATATAGTGTATATCCCATCACAGAAAGAGAGACAGACCAATTATCTAACATTACCATTACTGGAGCAAACTGCTGCACACTTTCACGCCATTAATCTTAAATCCTGTATCATGGAAGGTTACACAGAGTCCTCACTAGAAAATCACGGCCCCGAATAAAATCTTGGCCTTTTACTAAAGGGGAAGCAAGGCTAATCATACCCTTCTTGTCAGGCAGCTTGGAATACCAGGCTAAAGAGTTTCTGGGTCTTTACACCTCTCCAGAGAAGATCTGGCAGCTGCAATAGGCTCCAACAATGCTTGAAAGAAAGGGATTGCTGCCAGAAACAGGTCTCCTTTCTAGCATTTTTGCAAACAGCTACTGAAACCAACTTCCATGTGCACAAAGAGGAAAAAGTAAGTATTTGTAGTAGTACATGTGAGACATGGAAGAGTGACAAGGGAATACATTTTCTCTCTCTCTTGTACATGCACAAATGCACAGGCACACATATGTCCCAAATCCACTAAAATCTCAGACAGAAGGGAGTTTCTCAGGTTAGTGTGAAGTGACAGTCCTTGGCACTTCTCCAACCAGCCCTTCTGTGGGTCTATGCTGCACGAGAACAGGCTGATTAACAGTTCTCTCCACCCTGAAGCTAGGGGCTGTTCCTTTCATCCTGCAGCTGCAGAGGGGGTATCGAAGTGGAGGAGGTAATGAGAATTTTCCAATGGTCTCACCTTCCCCTTCCCAACTGCTTTTCTCACTCTTCCCCTGCCCCTCCTCCCTCTGTCTTCAATGCACTTGCTCATTAGTGATTACAACAATAACCTGGCTGGTGCACACAGAAGTGCAAAGCTGCTGCTGAACAGACTCCCTTTGCTTCAGAATGGGCTGCTGCATCTGCCAGTGAAGCTGCCAGTCAGGGACTGCAGATGATTTAAGAGGCTTTCTTATTGGCAATTTAGTTAAACCTGCTGTGCACAGCTAGGTCTTGGGAGAAGGAAGATGAATGCACATTTTAATGACTGAATCAGCATATATTGGGGATCAGGATAGCAGCAGCCTCACTTCCCTAGAGGCTCACCAGCTATGACAAGTAGAAAGCTTCCCTCTTGTTAAAAAGTACATGATTGCTGTCTGGCCCTCTGCTTGATGTATACTCTAGATGGATTGTGCCAGGGCTTCCTGATGACATTAAAGCCTACCCAGTGTTTGCAAGATGATGCTGGTGCTGTTTAGACCCTGATGCTGATTCTGCATCCTAGGAGGGATAAAGCTATACTGAGGAGTGGCTTCAGCAGATTGTTGCATCCTTCATGTTCCTGTGTGAAGTGGTAATGGAAAACATCATCCTGCTGACAGATGTAATAGTTGTTTTATATACACACACACTTACCCCCGTGCTGGTTAGGGTGAATTAGCACACTTCCCCCACAGCCAGTGGAGTTCTGATGATTTATATCTGCTGAGGATTGGAGCAATTGTGCTTGCCTCTATTTTTGTACATGTACACATGTACATTCATATTCTTCAGATTGCAACAGACAGACTTCAGCTATCCATAATAAGATTGTGCCCGCCATCTGTTTTTATTTCCAGAAAAAAAAAATCTCAGTCACAAATGTGAAATTATTCTATACCCTCACTGACATTGAGATAATTGAATTTATATTGCACATATGCTTGTTTACACATGCAAGAGCTCACAGTCATTATTACTGCTGCTGATTTATGTTATTGCCATTCAAAGCTGCATGCATGTATGTACATAATTCCTTTCAAAATATTTCAGAAATAAATCAGCACATAACAAACTCACCAATCAGATGAATATCCCATTAATCCTCTCATCTCTGGCTATTCCAGTAAAGCTATCATCCTTCAAATCCTTTTTTATAATTTCTGGAGTTATGGTCTTGCAATTTGAGCTCAACTGTTAAAGCTGTTTTGGTCAAATGTATAAGAGCAAATTGCAATCTGAATAAACTATACAACACACCCTGGAAAGTTAAGGAACTCTGAAGTTAACTGAGTGGAAAATTAATATTAGGCAGCACTTGTTAATTTTTAAAAAATCCTATCTGAGATCAGTGTAATAGAATTCAGACTGAAGTGTTGCTTGTGTGTAAACCCATCCCATCATTGCAAGGCACCAGAAAGTAATCAGACATTTTTTCCCAAGAGAATTTTTCTGAATTTGTACTGTGACAGTCAAACCAACTATTTTGGGACCATTTGCCTCTCTGTGAGCTTTCTTTGGTCATGTCTACCTACCTTAGGTGGTCCTTCTTGCACATCAGAAAGAACACTGTCTCTGATACTTACTTTCATAGGCAGTAAGACTCTTTTCCTGTTCTATTATTGAAATGTTGCATGATTTATGTACTACCTATGCAAAATATGACACATAATTTATTCCTCTCCACAAAAGGAGTCACAATGGTTTAGCAAAACAGTGCTGTTATTGTTTAGGCAAAGTAGCACTGACTTTGTGAGTAGTTGAACTCAAGAGAAACAAGTCCCCAGGTGATTTTAAAACAGATATCTCACTAAAGTCAGTGGTGCCAAATGAGACCAACTAAAGACATGAGTCCAAATCTGCACCTAGTTTATACAATGCACCCAGGACTAAAATCAATGTTTCCAACACTGAAATTACTGTGCTGTAAGAAAGAGACACTTGAAGATTTTTTTGAATACTGATTGATCTTTGGTTCCAAGTTATTCACCCTGGATCTACACCAGGAACCTCATAATCCAAAAATAATCCAGTAAATGGATTTAGACTAGTTCAGAATTAGGCGAGGACTGAGGGAAGAAATTCTAGATTGCAGTTCTCAGAGCTTGACTTTACTTGACTTGTGCTGCTGCCTCCAGATCTGTGCTGGATCTCCTCACAAGCTCCCACAATTCTCATGGAGTTCCCTATGTGCTTCCCTATGTGTTTGAGGCCAAAACTTTGCTTGTGTCCCAGTTACACTCTATTCTGAGAATGGCAGAAGTGATTGTGTGTGAATTCAGAGTGAATTCTTTCCATCAAGAGTACAAATGGCAAAAACTGGACTCTTATAATTAAATAAATCATGTGAACAATCAATTTGCATATGTTTTGCATTCTTTGGTATAAATTTTTAGGTATTTTAAAGATTCAGGAAACCTGGAAGGATTTATAACATGAATCTCTCTGAACTGTGATCTAAAAGTTACTTCTCCCTTAAGAATAACAATTTATGGGGTCTAAGCAGTTTTAGCATTAATATTTTTTAATCTACTGGGGTTTTCAATGCAGTTACTTTCAAAGGAAATTCAACCAGATGGTAATTGTAGATTTGGGAAAAAGAATTAGCTCCTAATTAATTATTAAAATTGACTGTTAATTTTAGAAACTTGCAGCAAATTGTTCATAGAAGAAAATTTAAAGATACAGGGACATCTTATGTTATATTATTTCTCAAATTCCCTATTCACAAGCTGTAAAGAGCATTTTCAATATTGGAGAAATCAAAATAAAAAATAAATCATACTAGTTATATACTAAATTACATCTAGGATCTGTTTCCCTCCTTATGTATGCACACCATTAACAACAACTAACTGTGTAAGACACTGAAGATCACTATACTTTTTGTGTAATGTGGAGATATATCCATGGTTCAGTCTGAAAGCAGAGTGAGAGCATTTTCCCACGTCTCTGGATTTCTTTTTAGGGTTAATTCCATTCCTTACTGTCATGAGTGTAAATATTTCAGTGTTTTTGCCTTTGATTGAGAAACTAATATCAAGGCTGCAAAAATGTGCAAACTAGCTCCTAGCATCATGACACTTCTTTAGAATCAAAAGTACAGCAAAGGCTGAGTTTGAGTGTTAGTGAGTGTAGACAAGATGTTTTGCTACAATAGAGTAGGTACACTAGAAAATATTTATCATACCTAGACAACAGAGCAACCAGCCACTCTGTCTTTCCATGGATTCCTCCATGGTTCATGTACGTTAATCCTTTGTGAGTTTGTTATTTCACTGCTCTTCATTAAAACAGAGAATTGATATGTGAGGTGACAGGGAAAGCCAGACTTGAATAAATCCAGTATCAAAGTTCTATTTTACTTTCAGAAAAGGCTGTATAAAATATCCCCCCTTTCCAAACTGATCTGTTATCTCCTTATGTTCAGTCAGTTTTAATGACTCCAGTGATAAACCTTGATTACAGGCACATTTTTCACTCCTTACTCTGCATAATCAACAACTGCAAAGCACAAAGAGATGCAGCTCCAGCCTGAGACATCAGCCAAGGAATTCCTAATGTCCCAGACATACCTTCATGGAACTGTCATTTATGAGGTCATAACTTCAGTTGAAGTGTAATGCAAGGGACAATGCAAAGAATGAGAAGACACAAAGCATACTTTGAAAGTACTGAGTAGACTTTGCAGAAAGAAAGTGATGAAGAAGTAATGAAGTGGTGATGAGAAAGAAACATGAGAATATTTGCAGTGAGATCAATATAAAGGCCTGCTGTACAATATGCCTAGAGACTTGTTTCCAATACATTGTGCTATATGCCGATTGTCCAGTGGATCAGCAGGTACTTACTGGTCATCTAACAGCAACAGTGGAGGGGAAAAAAAGGAACCTCAATTAATAAATCAAATAAAAATATTTAATCCCTAAACATAAAGACTAAGTCAAATTTGGCAACTCATTTGACTGCCTAAGGCAGCTGGTTTATAGAGTCATACTAATTCCACTTAATATTATTAACAATTCCCAGGGAAATAGTGTGTGGTTACAGTAGCTAGTACATTAATCTTTATCTTATGTGCAAGAGCAGAAGCTTGCAACATGATTACGAAAACACTGTGCTAGTTCTTTTATTTCCAAATTGATCTCTATGCAGAAAACAATGATCTAATAAGACTACATACTACCTGACTGTTAACTTCCCTGGAGCTAGAATTGCTCTTCCATCAAGTGCTGAGACAATTGCTCTTTTAAGAATTTTGAACTCTCTTCCTTTCAGCTGTTTCTTCATCTCTTCCAGTCAATGTGACTGGGTCACAAGATGCAGACCCCTCATATTCCGGTTTTAAAAATGCCGTGGGATAAATTAATGACTGTGAATGGAAATAATTATAAAAGCACAAAGCATCTCCCCCACAGATTCCTTTTGCTTTAGCTCGTTAATATTGTGGGGTTCCCTCTAAAAAGCATGGAACTCTTTCTGGATGTACAGCCTTCCAAACAGAACAAAAATACTGTCCCCTTTTCAAGAGAAAGCTGAAAATGTTCCTGTTGTGTTCAACTTCTCAAAGTCTGCTTTATCTATAATATAAGAGCAGTCAGTGCTAGGTCACCTAGAATGTCCATCTATCCCAGCATCTATCTTCAGGAGCGATCAACAGCGGATGATCAAGGCAATGAACAAGAGCAGGCAAGGATATAGTAATTCTTTCACAAACATCACTCCATTCACAAGCAATTTGTGGAACAGGGACTTCAGGTTTAAAAGCCCTGAATGAATTGTTCTTCCATTGATTCTGAAGCCTGAATTGGAAATCAGTTCAACAGCTTTGCTAAATATGTTGTGAAGACGTATGTCCTTTGGTTTGATTGATTTCTCCTACTCTTGGAACTGGAAATGATACAGTAATATTATTCCAAGTTATCTTCCTCATGCTGCCTATAATAGTGAAATATTCTAAAGGATGAAAAAAACATACCACTGTAAGCCTACACTTACTCATCTCCATGTGTCCATGCTGAGGAATCTTAGTCTGTTTATCCTTTTCTTACATGGAGTTGTTCCCTATCTTTATCATTTGTCACACAGTTCTTTTCTGCAAGATCCTTCAGTGACTGACAGAAGAGAGATGTCCAAAGCAAAGAGACCAAGATAGGCAACTGACTTTAATCCACTGCTTCTCTGAAATTCTACCCTGGAATTCAACTCTACATACATAGAGGAGCAGCACATATGTATAGGAGCAGCAACAGAAGAAATGCACTTTGTTGGTACATTTAATGGTGTTTACTCTATTGATAAGAGCAATTGAGTGTGAATTTAGTTGCCAACACCATTAGGCCACCCAAAGACTTTCAGCATAGTTTAGCTCATGTCTTACAACGTTCATTCAGAAAGTGATATTCAGGACTTAATGAGACACATTCCCCTCTCCTGTCCTTTCTGCAGTACTAGATAAAGCTTACAGATTTCTGTGATGAAGAAAGATGCTGGTTTGTGGAGGAGACAGATGATCTGTGGAACTGCTTGCCAAAGAATACTGTGGCAAAATGTTTTTAAAATTTACAGCTGCTCTAGAAGACACTGTGAAAGCTTGAGGAGGATGAATTCATCCTAAAAATGCAAAAACCACAGTGCTTGAGAAATCCCTGAACATAAAATGCTTGGGAGAGGGGCTGGGAGAGTGCATGGATTAAGCTTGTCCTGTTTTTATACTCTTCACTGTCCTTCACTATTTGCTGGGGCTGCTAGTGGTGACAGAACCCTAAGCTAGATTGTTTCTGTACCTGTATTCTGACCCAAAAGAACTTCTCTTGCAAACCCTGGCTGCCACGTTCATTAAGGCATCATCTACAGCACACAGCTCCTTTAAGTGGCTGCCGTAAATGCCGCAGAAGGTTGCGCTTTCGCCGGGAAAGGGGTGATGCGAGAGAAAAGGCGCTGAAGATAGTGAAAGCCCGCGCTGCTGAGCGCCCAGTGACCAGCTCTGCCGCTGCGTTCCCAGCTTTTCGTCAGCAGCCCACAGCTCCTTTGTCACACCCCTCCCTCGGCGGTGGCGGTACGCCGAGCCCGCAGCCTGGGAGCGCCGACATCGCCGGGAGGCAGCCGGGCGGGGGCCAGGAGGGCTTAGGACCCCGGGGGACGGCAGCCGCCGAGTGGAAGGACCCAGGCTTTCGTGCACACGCCTCCGTCAAAAAAAAAAAAAAAAAAAGAGAAAAAAAAATCATAGCCCCGTGGAGCTGGCGTTCGCTCATTCACAGTTTTCTAGAGAGATCTGAGCCTGAACCTGGGAGCCGGGAGATCTTTCTCACCCACCCAGCTCAACAGCAAGGACACCTACAGGGGGGAAAAAAAATCCAATCGTCCCACGCAGCCCCCCGCCGGCCCACGGCAGCTGCCTGGCGCTCTGCAGGTATTTGGATTTGTCTTTTCTCGCTTTGCAGCAGGGCGGCTCTCCTCCCCGCGCTCCCCCGCGCCCTCGGGCTCGGGCTGCGGCGTTTCAG
>VZTY01023289.1:417032-451365 GCA_013400935.1 Turnix velox | reverse complement strand
CCTGCCTGCCCTGCTCACCCAGCTCCCTGCCTGTCCCCCTGCTTACCCAGCTCCCTGCCTGCCTTCTGCTCTGTCCTGCTCACCCAGCTCCCTGACTCCTGCCTGCCCTGCTCACCCAGCTCCCTGACTCCTGCCTGCCCTGCTCACCCAGCTCCCTGACTGCCCCCTGCTTACCCAGCTCCCTGCTTGCCTCTTGCTTACCCAGCTCCTTGCCTGACTCCTGCCCGCCCTGCTCACCCATCTCCCCGTCTATCTCCTGCCTGTCCTGTTCACCCAGCTCCCTGCCTGCTTCCTGCTTGCCCATCTCTCTGCCTGCCTCCTGTCTGCCCTGCTTACCCAGCTGCCTGCCTGTCCCTCTCCCTGCCAGCTGCCTCTCCCTGCCCGCCTTGCCTCCTCCTCCCTGCCTCTGCTTCCCTGCCTCCTAGCCGCTCTGCTTGCCGTGTCTGCCTCCTTCCCCTGCCCACTGCCTCCCCTGACTCCACTGCTTGCCTCCACTGCCTGTCCTAACTCCTGCCCTGCTCCCTCCCTCCTCTGCTTCTCACCTGGCCTAGTACCTCCCTACCTCCTCATCCCACTCCCTGCATCCCCTGACTGCCTCTCCTGCCTGTCCTACCTCACTGCTTTCTGCCTCCCTGCCTCCTTTCCCTGCACCCTGTCCGCCCCGTCTCTCTACCTCACCCTTTCACTTAACCTTCTACTTCCCCTGCCTTCCCCGCTTCTCCTCCCTGTCTTGTCTGTCCTCCGCGCTGCTGAGCCTCTTCCTCCTCTATTTCCTCTGCCTCTCCTCTCTGTCCCGTTTCCTGCCTCTTTTGCCTCTGGTTCTCTTTGCCCTGCTTCTCTGCCTCCTGCCTTCCTGTTCTCTACTTTCTCTGTCTACTCTCTTCCTTGCCCTGATTTCCTTTCCTCCCTATCACTTTCCTCGAATCTCTCACTCTCTTAACCTCACCTTCTTAACCCTTGCTGCCTTTCTTCTTTGTCATGAGCATTCTTGAAAAAGGGCATGGAGATTAGAAAAATCATTTCAGCAGCTCAGAAGCTGGACAAGCAGGAGAAAGAACACACGTTGAAAGGAAAAGTCATGATGCAATTTCGGACCAGGGAAGAAGTGAGAAAGATTAAGAGAATAGGGTTAAAATGGAGAGTAAGGATTCTAGCTAAGTGCCAGCAGATAGGAGCTTGCCAAAGAGCAGCAGATACCTGTTTGCTCCATAGCAAATTGATGCACGCTTTGACTAAGTATAACGGATCCAAAGGGGGATGAGGAATAAAGGGCAGAGGGAATGTGCTGGATCAGTCAAATATTCTACTTTCCTGATGGAAAACAGTGATGAGTAACAGGAACAAGGAAGAAGTGAGGTGAGCTACACCTACCCTATGGATTCTTTACTGCAGGAAATCAAGAATTAAGTTCTGGTCTTTGCAAACAGTGAGGGTGTTCAGAAAATGCTTCATATAAAAAATAAATACAAAGTAAATAATGGCTGGAGAAACCCCACATATGCTACTGCCCTGACTTTAATTCTGTTTGCATTGATTTAATTCTGTGAGGGCAGGGAAGGTCATAGGAGAAAGCAGGCTTTGGCTTTTCAAACTGCTGATTTCTCAATCTAAATAAGCTCCAGGAATAACAAAGTTAATGAACAGATGGCTACTGATTGTCCATCACTAAATAATGACTGGATCACATTTGGAAGGAAAAATTAAATTACAGAAAGGTTGCTTTCATGTGCTCTCTGGGTAATCAGATGATGATATGTATTTTCTTCTGTACTAAAAGTTAATGCAATGCTAACACCTAAATGGCATATTATGTAACAGTATTTTACCATGAACTGCATAGAAAATATAAGAGTTTACATTTTTTTTATGATGATAAGTCAGACAGCTTTTTAGGGCTTTCCCTGGTATGCAGTCCATATCCCAGGTTGAAGTTTACAGGAGAAGCTTATGTTACCAGCATGATCATGTCTGATTATGTGTCTATTAAAAAATACTCCAGCTCAAAAAACTGAGTATTTTCTAAAAATTAGATTCTTGCCAGGCACGTGCAAAATAATGGAACAGCCTCTTCCAAACACCTTCTTACTTTATACCATTACTTAAGTTCTGGTGCAGAGATCAGATACTCTCACAATGAGTAGCAGTGAGCATGGTTGAATTGTAGTGTGAGCAGTGTAATTGAGTTTAGCAGCAGAGGAGCTGCAGAACCCACCTTGTAGCACTGGGTCATAACTCCTTAAACTTTATGGGTTTTGAACACAAAAAGTATGTCTCAGCTGGGATGCAAAGGATCAGCCTCACAAAAGGATGGAGAATATTTTTTTACAAACTAAGAATGTAAACTAATCCAATTGTTAATTTAAGCGAGCAGCTACTGAAGCAATTGTGCCGTTGTTAAGCAAGCAAATACTATTTTCTCTCACAGCCCTTTACTATGATGTCTGTCACATACACAAACTAGATATTGGCTCCTACTATTTATTTATAAGTTAAGTTTTCCTCAACATGTGTTCTATTCCTTTGTATTCAGGTGGTCACTAAGTTTTGGACATTTCAGGTCAAAAGATAACATGGACATTTAAAAATTTTGCATCTATCAGACAACCTTGGCTGTCTCTCCTCATGCTGATTAACTCATAGCAACAGCAGGACTAGTGCAGGTGGGTGTTGCACATGTGCCTGCCCTGTGTATTGTGCAGAGAATTACAGAGATCAGTTGAGTTGCTGCTGTGTTGTGGCTATATTACCACTGCTGGACAGATAAATCTGACTGAGGGTAACCTATACCTGGTCCCAGCTGACAAAGAGACTGTAATATGAGTGGAATAGGGATCTCTGATGTATTGTCTTTACTGAACTGAAAGAAATGTCAGGTTTTGTACCTGAGTGAGGAGACTGTATCCTGGGAAAGCATGAGAAACTGCTAAATTGATGTACAACTGTTACAGTTACAAACATTCCCTATTTCGATATTGATGAAAAGCAACAGTTCTCCTGTGGAGGTTTATGGGAGCACTAGGCTTGGGCTATTTAGCATTTGGAGTACTGTATCCAGCTGTGGGCTCCCCAGTACAAGAAAGACATAGACATACTGGAGAAAGTCCAATGAAGGGCCACAAGGGTGAGAAAGTGACTGGAGTATCCCAGGGAGCTGGGAATGTTCAGCCTAGAGAAGAGCAGGGTAAAGGGGAACTCCTCAATCTGTACAAATACCTAAAGGGAAGGTACAAAGAGAATGGAGCCAGGCTTCTTTTAGTGGTACCTCAGGACAGGACCAGAGGCAATGACGTGAACTGAAATACCAGAAGTTCCCCCTGAATACTGGAAAACACATTTTCACTGTGAGGGTGACTGAGGATTGACACAGGCTATCTAGAGACAATGTGCAGTCTCCGTCCTAGGACATATTCAAAAGCTATCTGGACATTGTCCTGAACAAACTGCTCTAGCTGAGCTGAAGAGCTGGACCAGATGCCTTCCAATATCAGCCTTTTGCAAGAGTATGATCAACAGCTGGGCTATTGGTTTTGAGATGTGAGAATGACTTATGTTCCTCCAAAGCAGGATTGCTGTTGGCAAAAACATAAAGAAATACTATACTTCTGGGGTCCTGATTGTGCTTAGGGTGATTACACTGAACATTGTAGTCTATCTCTCTGTATCGCTCTATGCAACATGGCTTCACACTTTTCTCGTGACACAGAGAATTATGCATGTATAAGGGGGGAAAGGTTGTCCAGATGTTAACATGCAAGATTGAGGCTTGGGATCAGGAAACAAATGGTCTGTTCCAAGCTCTGTGAAATGTGTCCTCTGTAACCTCAAATGAATCACTCAGGGCTCTACTTCTTACCTGTGACTCTGAAGGATGCCCGGATCCAGCAGCCAAGGACAAGAGAGAGCCAGTTTCCCTCATCACTCTTTTGAAATAAATTCCTGGAGACAGAGTACACCCCTTTCTATATCTGAGCATTCGGTTTTCAATGTGGGTTCCTTCTAAGGTGCAACAAGGCCCACAAAGTGCCATAGAAGCCATTCTTGTAAGGGAAAACAGCTATGGATTCATTCTCCCCTTCCTTTTTGTAGCAATCCCTGATAAGCAGAACATAGGCCTAAGATGTTTTCCAAAGTTAACATCAAAATATTTTTTTAAAAGCAATTTAATGAGATGACACCCACACTCAGAGATGAAATCATTCTGGATTACCATTTTCCCTCCCTCCCTGCCCACTCTCTTCTTTTCTGGCTTGATTTTAGCAGTTAATATCTATCTGTGTGAATGTTAGGAGTTAGGAATTATATAATGAGACAAAATGTAACAGTGATTCCTATTGATATCAGGTGAGGATCAAACCCTAGTGCCTTCTCTGTTTGAAATCTGTGGTAGTGAAATTTCACATGACTTATAGCTTTGGATTGAATAGAAGACACTCAGTAGACAGAGATGACTAAAACCTTTCTGAAACTCTAGTGGATGGGGAAGGGCCAAATGGACATGAGTGTGATGTTTCAGAAGACAAGTGGTGTTGCAGGGACAGCTAAGATGGCAGGAACAAAATGATCCAGACAAGCATCATCATCAGTGAGAGCAGATTCTGGCCAGTTTTGCAGAGTTGTAAAGCAAATAGGGATTGAATGCTGATCCAGAAACTGTCATTGAAGAGAGAGCAGCATGTTAAGATCTTTGTATGGAAATTACAAAAAGATACTTTCTTATGATATTATTTTAATATTAATTAATAGTTTATTTTTACTACAGATTTTATTTTTAATTAAATCTTATTTTTGAGGGTCAGTCAAGAAGATTAACTGTTTTCCTGAAGGTCTCTTCCAACTCAGGTGATTCTATGCTTTCTATGTTTTACCCATCCTATAGCCACTCTCTGCTCCTTATCATTCTCCTTTTGGTAGTGACAATGCATAAACTAAATGCCATGTGACACCACAATTTTGGTGGAAATTTCCCTTTTTCCCCGATATTAATATGTTATGTTTCAAATCTCCATTAATTATATTTCCTAGTTTAAAGCTGTGTTTTGTTCCTTTGGAGGGATGATTTATTGTAAGTAGCTGTGAAAAGACATTAGGAGAGCAAATAGTCCTTTGGGAACAAAGAGTCACAACACAGAAAAACAGCTGTTGAGACTATAACAAAGACTGTAGTGTGCCAACATGCATAGACAATATTCAAGACAGGGAAAAAAGGTCTACGTCTTCATTTGGAGGTAAAAAACCTTGCAGAACAAAGGTGTAAACATCTGAAAAACTAGCAGATGCATCAGAGTTGTGCAGAGCACTAGAAGAGGAGAAATTTCCATGTGTGGGAGGAGGTGAAAATAGAGCAAGTACTTCTTTTATACCTCTGGGAATCAGAATAAATGAGCATCATTTGAGAAAGCACAATGACAATTAAACTAGCAAGCTATGAAGCAGTAAATTTATTGTCAAGATAAGCTGTGGGAGAACCAAATCATGCACTGATATATATCAGACTCCTTGAAGTCGATGGTGGTGCTAGAGTGAATTACTAATCCCATGATTTGTGTTATGATTCAGATAGTGACATCATTCTTCATACATATTTTGGATTATTTTGTTCCAGCTGACAATCAGGATAATCTATAGAGGCCCTCCTATAGACTTAACTCATGGTTATAGCTGAGGTCACTATTATGAAACTCTGAAATGCATTTAAAAACATATCTTTTAGACTGACTACTTTTAAGTTGCTTTTTGGAAACTTATTGTCCTCATCTTTGAATTATCCAAGGCGTTAAGGGTTTTAATTTATTTAAATAAGGTAAAAATAGCATGAAACTTAAATGATAATAATTAGCACAATTTTTGACAATAAATGGAGAGCCTGAAGTGTCTGACTTTTGGTCCTTGGTGTACCCCTATTTTCTTCTGGTGGACTCTGCAGTTGACCTTTAAGAGGTCTAATTTCCAACGAAACATCTTGATGGAGGTGGAAATCAAAACAGTGTGGCAAATAGGATGAGGGACATGACTGTCCTCCTGTACTTGGCACTGGTGAGGCCAAACCATGAATACTGTGTTCAGTTTTGGGACTCTTACTACAAGAAAGACAGTGTGTCGGAAGAAGGGCAACAAAGATGGTGAAGGGACTAGAGAACAAGTACTGTAAGGAGCAGCTGAGGGAACTGGGGTGGTTTAGCCTGGAGGAATCTGAGAGGAGACCTTTTCACTCTCTGCAAGTACCAGAAAGGAAGTTGTAGCAAAGTAGGTGCTGATCTCTTCACCTAAGTAACAAGTATAGGACAAGAACAGTTTAAAGTTGCACTAGGGGAGTTTTAGGATGGATATTAGTAAAAATGTCTTAATCAAAAGGACTGCTGAGGATTGGAACAAGCTGTCCAGGGAAATGTTTCAGATAACATTCCTAGAGGTATTTAGAAAATGGGTAGATGTGGTGCTTAGGTACATAGTTAAGTGCTGGACTTGGCAGTATTTGGACTTGATGATCTTACAGTTCTTTTGCAACCTACACTACTCCATGATTCTGTGACTTGAAAAGGAGCAGAGGAAGGAACAGTGCTATTCCCATAAACTCTCAGAAAAAGGATGAACCCTCTGGGGAGGTCACAGTTTACTGCCATGAGCCCTTGCACCTATTAGAATTGGTCCACAAGAGAGCCACAAAAATGGTCAGAGGGCTGATACACCTCTCCTAGGAACTGAAATTAGGACAGATGATGTTATTAAGCCTGGAGAAGAGAAGGCATTAGGGAGACCTTATTACAGCCTTTTCATGCTTAAAGTGTGTTATAAGAGAGAAAATTTTTATGAGGTTCTGTAGTGGCAGGACATGGAAGACTTGTTGGATATAAGGAAGTTATTGTTTAGTCTGAGGGCAGTGAGACACTGGTACAGGTTGCTCAGAGAAACTGTGGTTACCTCATTCCTAGAAGTGTTCAAGGTCAGGCTGAATGGGGCTCTGAGCAACCTGATCCAGTGAAAAATGCCCTACCTGTTGCAGGGACATTGGGCTAGATGATCTTTAAAGTTCTTTCCAATTCAAAGGTGTTCAAATTCATACTGGGACAGATGTGACGCAGACTTCAGGTAAACTCCCTACTTCTCCTCCTCTCGACCATCCAGGCTTCTTAACACATGCTGCTACAACAAGAGAGAGAAATCCTGTCACTATATTCCCTTAATGATATAACACTTAAATACACTGAATACTCATGGAGGCAATCATAAATAAAATTATGATTTATGGAAGAAAATACTCATGCCAACATTACTTGAAAACTTAAGCACAAAACATGTCTGATTTTCTCATGCCCTACATCAATTTTACATAAGTGTAATTCAGTTGATACTAGCAGAGTTCTCCTAATTTGGTCTAATAGAGGTGAGAAGAAAGCAAATAACTGATACTTTGTGTGTGCAATACACCTGCAGCACAACTCTCATGTCTTAAAAAATTTATTAACTCGCACCCATAGATTTAACCCCTCAAAACTTCAGGGCTTGTTTTTCTGGAGTCATTTGCACTTGACAAAGGCAGCCAGTCTGTTTTCCTCCTGACTCTGCCTTTCTGTAAGTTTTCCCAGGCTATGTATCATCAGTTACCCTGCCTTGCAGGTAGGTTTTTACAACTCCTGCTCCACAATGAATCCTGGAAAAGGCTATTTCACAGACTCCTCTTTGTATCACCTGCAGACAGGTCTAATGAACACTGCTGTTGAATTAAGAGCTTATCTTCCATCACAAATGTCTTTTAGCAAATATGCAGAAACTGTCTGTATTCAAATTTAGGGATCTCATCCCGGGGCTGCAGCTGTGGTACCTAAAATGTATTTTTTATCAATGACATGCAAACTCACAGAACAAGGAACTTGGGTATCCCTTGTGCTGATTGACTTCCAGGTCCTGCAATGTAACTTTGAGCAGCCCCAAATGAAGAAATGCTCTGTCTGCTGCTGCCCCTTTTGTTTGATATGAGAACACTGAAGGCAGGGGAGTAAGTAAAATGGTTGTTTGTTATAAACAATTCATAACTTTCCAAATAGCTTTCCTCAAATACAATAAAGTACATCTTTCACCAAGGGATTCACTATTAATTTTAGAAAACATTTTTTCTTTTTCAGAAATTAGGAAGGAAGAGAAATCAGTTTAGTGGTGGTGGGAGTTGTTTGCTTGTCTCTTTTTGTGATGGCTGAAAAATTGGATGGATCTTGATCTTTCCTCACACACATTTCATGTTGGAAAGACCTTGCTCTGATTTCATACAGCTGTAACTACACAGGCTTCAATGAAAACCTCTTGCTAATTATGTCACTGTAATGTAAAAGATCCACTGCAGAGTTTTGCTCAGACATAACAGCTTAAGCAGCTTTTCTTGTAAAAACCTGTAAAATCAAAATTCTAGACAAAGTACAGGAATGAAAATGAAACTCAGAACTAGGCATTCTGGAAAGGGACTGAAAAGATAATTTGGAATAAAATACATCTCTTTTCAACCAGAAAGCAAATCCTGTCAGATAAGATTAATCAAACATTTTATTCATGGGAAGATTCCCGTGAAGAAGTTTCAATGGAAAATATCTTCATTGAGGTTTTACCAAGAAGAAAATATCCCTGCACTTGGTAGAACTTAGGGTTTTTTTTTAAATCAACTAGGAGGCCAATCTGAGGAAAGCTAGAACTTGTTTTGTTATGCTTAATATGATAAGTGTAAATTGTAACACTTAGGAAGCTGAAATGTAGCTCATGTTAGGAGTGGAAAAAAATTACTGTAATTTTTACTTTTGCCATCCTAGGCTTGAAGTTATGGGTTGCTGTAACTCCCACACTTTTGTAAGACTGATTTCCAAAGTGCTGATATGACTTAATATTAACTGTCAGTTAATAAGATTGCCTTTCTGAAAGCTTGAATAAATATATCCAAGATGCCAGTGACTGCCTTATCTTGAATGCACTCATTCTGAAATTGTCTGGATATCTTCTTATATATGAAGAACACAAAGCAATTTTATCTGTGTGTAAAGTTCAGGAAAGCATTCTGATAGGCTTTATATATATATGTGTTTAATCTCTCCTTTGTATATTTGCTTTTTCTTTTAGCAAATTACGGAATAAACAACGCTTTCCTTTGGATGGATTATACTATATGTGAACTGCCTTCAAGAATAAGAAAAGCCCTTCACTTTGATTTCTTAAATATCAGCTTAATAGCAAAAAGCTGCTGAATGGCTCACAATCTCATCAATTGAATGGGATCAGCACTTTACCCACTAAAATATCTGAAGTTAAGAATTTGGAAAAGAGTTTTTTGCAGAGATGACCCATTTACAGGCTGGACTTAGTCCAGAGACTATAGAGAAAGCCCGCCTGGAACTGAATGAAAACCCAGACATTTTGCATCAGGATATCCAGCAAGTCAGGGACATGATCATCACAAGGCCTGACATTGGGTTTTTACGTACAGATGATGCCTTCATCTTGAGATTTCTTCGAGCCAGAAAGTTTCACCAAACTGAGGCCTTCAGATTGCTGGCTCAGTACTTCCAGTACCGCCAACTGAATCTGGATATGTTTAAAAACTTCAAGGCTGATGATCCAGGAATCAAACGAGCTCTGACAGATGGGTTCCCAGGAGTACTGGAAAATCGTGACCACTGTGGCAGGAAGATTCTTCTGCTATTTGCAGCCAACTGGGATCAGAGTAGGTAAATGTAGATAGAGTCCTTATATTTTTACATACTCACACACAAATATATGAAATACATGCAGCCATATTCAAAGTAACAAGGCCATTTTCAGTAAAAGATTTTACCATGAGCCCAATTTACTAAAACTTTAATTTGATCATCTCTCATTCTTCATACATGTTGCCATTGAGAGATAAGGGTATATGGCATCATAAAAACACAGTAAAGTTTAGGATGTATGGGGCTTTAAAATAATGCAGTTCTGCATTATGCTGTGGCCAGGGACACCTTCCACTAGACCAGGACACCCAAAGCCTCATCAAGCCTGACCTTGAACATTTTGAGGCAAGAGGCACCCACAATTTATCTGGTCAACCTGATCCAGTGTCTCACCATCCTTACAGTGAAATGATTCTTGCTCACATTTAATCTAAATCTACTCTCTTTCAGTTTAAAATCATTATACCTCATCCTAATGCACCAGCTCCTGACAAAAGAGTCCCTTCCCAACTTTCCTGTAGGGCCCCTTCAGGCACTGGTAGGCCACTATAAAGTCTCCCTGAAGCCTCCCTGACTCTCTCAACTTGTTCTCACAGGAGAGGTGCTCTANACCTTGAACATTTTGAGGCAAGAGGCACCCACAATTTATCTGGTCAACCTGATCCAGTGTCTCACCATCCTTACAGTGAAATGATTCTTGCTCACATTTAATCTAAATCTACTCTCTTTCAGTTTAAAATCATTATACGTCATCCTAATGCACCAGCTCCTGACAAAAGAGTCCCTTCCCAACTTTCCTGTAGGGCCCCTTCAGGCACTGGTAGGCCACTATAAAGTCTCCCTGAAGCCTCCCTGACTCTCTCAACTTGTTCTCACAAGAGAGGTGCTCTAATCCCTCTGATCATCCTTGTGGCCTTTCTCTGGGTTTGCTCCAACAGGTCCATGTCCTCCTTGTGTTGGGACTCAGAGCTAGATGTAGTATTGCAGGTGGGGTCTCAACCAAGCAGAGCAGAGCAGAGTAGCAGAATCACTTCCCTTGACCAACCTTGGCCACCCCTCTTTTAATGCATCCCAGGGTAGTGTTGTCTGATATCACTATGTCAGATAAGTAGTTCTTTTTTTCTCCTGAAATGTTTTTAGCCCCACACTGTCTGTCTGCTGTAAATACAGTAATGCCTATTTTATAATTGCTTTTGTAATATCCTAAACTAGCCAAACAAGTTGTCAGAAAGCAAATGTCTCAAAACATAGCGAAGTTCTTGTAGCTCTTCTGGTGCAGAAGTAACTGACCATATTTATTCTGCCTCCAGGCTTCTTAACAAAATGGGTTTTTTTTTGTTTTAACCACCGCATGAATTACAGCTTGTGTTTTGAGATTCCCACATCCCACTGTCATTTTGACATGCTCTGGTTATTGCATGCTCTTTAGCCTGATAACTGAGAGATTCGTGTGAAGCGTTATTTTCTGTTCAGGTCATTTTTTTACAGAATAGTATGAACAAAGATATCTCCCAGCCATTATTATAAAATGATGCCCTTAAATGTTAATGTGATTAGTCAGCTTTCACTACCTATTTGAAGTGATACATAGTAAAGGGACTAGCCCAGGAATATCAAGTTCACATTGTCCCCTTCATAAGAAGTCATTCCATCCCATTTTCCCTGCCTTCACAGTGAGATGGAGAAAAGTAATCAGCTGTAGGACTGTCATGCATTCTGCAGATTTTGATAAAAATTAGACCAAAGGAAAGAATTCAGATTCAGATTTTGAGTATCATAAATCCTGATGAGTTACAGATAGGATCCAGTCTTGGCACCATCCAAAGATACTCAGGAAGGGTCTCATCCTTAGACATCTGTAGATTGAAGCTTTGAATTTATGTTAAAGGAATTATTAGAGAACAATACATGCATGCCTGCAGTTTTTCATGTTAGTTGTTTTCTGGTGAAAAAATGTACAGAAAAAGTCACAGAAATGTACTTTGCATATACAGAAGTATTCAACAAAATGCAGAACTGAAAACAGTGATAAAAGTCCTATTGATCACAGTGGGACCAGTAGTTTATCTCCTGTCTTTCTTAACTGTGAGCTTGACTTTTTCCAACCACAAAAACATTCCTTTGGCAATTGACCTCAGAAGAAAGATGAATGAACAGGTATCTTGAATTAATAGAAAGTATCAGCTTTAAAGTAGAGAAGCACTGTGGCTCTGCTGGTTGCATTAAGGGATTTAGAGCCAGCTTTTGGTTTCTGATCCCTCAACAAAATGAATCCTTGTGATTAATCTCCTACATCAGGTCCTGCTCTGGAAAGCTGCTGCTATCTAAGGCTCTTGAACTGAGATTTTAGAGGAACATTGATTCCTGTCAGGTTTTGACTCAGATTTTCTGCAAGTCTTTAATATGCATCCATGTATATGTGTCTATGGGCAAAACTGAAATTCATCTTGCATGCAAGATAAGATACCTTGTTTCTGAAAATCTAAGCATAACCTTCACAGAAGAAAGGCTGTGACTAATACTTAGAATACAATTTCCCGAAAATCCACAATCAAATTAAAAATTTTACCTCCCTTCAGGCACTGAAAGTAAGTACCTTTATGGATTAAAAAGGCAAGAAGTATAATTTCAGTGGGCTTTTGTAGCACTGCTTTGCTGCAGGGATTTGGGACAGGATTTAGACTGTAAATAAATAAAGGCATGACCTCCTCCTGTTTTCCTATCTAAATTAACAAGAGCAAATGCTCCTAAGAAACAGGAAATTAGAAGTGCAATGTCCTGCTAAACAGAGGGAAAGCAGGTTATTGACTCAAAGAAACCCCCCCACCAAACAGGATTTTTCTGTACTTTACAAACACATACTTTTTTATAGATATATCTTCAGTGATGGCAAGAAGTTCAGAAGCTTACATTTCATTTGGATGCTCATGAAATCAATTTATATGATACTGTAATGTTGATATGGAAGACTAAGAGCTCACCCTTTGGCATGTCTTTCCTAACTTTGATCTCATTTGTAGCTGGCTGTGCTCTTTCTCTATCATTAAACCATAATGATAAGGAGTTACTTATAATGAAGTAATAGTTTGTAAAATATAATTTAAAGTCAGTGTGACTGTAATCCATACACTGATTTGCAACACAGACATGATTACTCTTGGTACTTCTAGCATTATAGTGGGTGTACTGGGTCAAGGAGGAAGAAGCAGTCTCGTAACTTTCTGATCTCACAAATATATAAATTTTAAAAAGGAAATGTCACTTCTTGTGTAACGCGACTGCTAGGACAAATCACATACAATCACAGAATCACAGTGCTGGAAGATCAAAGATCACTTAGTTCAGCTTCCCTGCAGTGAACATGGACATCCTGTACTAGGTCAGGTTGCTCAGAGCCTCATCACACTTAGCCTTGAATGTTTCCAGGGATGGGGTGTCCACTACCTTTCTGGGCAATCTGTTCCTGGGTCTCATCACTTTTGTGGCTAAGAACTTCTTCCTAACATGTAATCTAAACCTGCCCTGCTCTAGTTTAAAGCATTATGCCTTGTTCTATTGCTACATGGTCTAGCAAACAGACCCTTCCCAGAAAATAACCAAGATATAGTTAGGGGACTACTTGTTTCAATGATAAAATTTCTGCACAATCTTTTAGAGACATTTTAACTTAAATAATGTAATTGATAGATCTAACATCTTCAGAAAACTAAGTTTTCATTTCCAATCCCTATGTTTCTGGCTTCAGATTCTAGCTGCTGTACTGTGCTAGTTAAAAGGTACCATGAAATATGACAGCTTCTTACATTTGTGCTTTCATGTCTTGACCACGTAATCTTTTGATGTACTGTTAACCATAGTGAATGTAAAATACTTAGTGCACTTTTCCTGCACCGAGAAACAACCTTGTCTTGTCCACAAGGGAAAGAGCAAACTTGTGGGCAGGCAGCACAGCAAAGGCCATGTTTTGAAAAATATTGCACTAGCCTACTGTATTGCAACATACTTATGCTGTGAAAACTTAAAAAGGTTAAAATTATTTAATCAGAGAATTAGAAAAATTTTTCATGTCACTAATATCCTTTATCATTCTTTTCTGGACCTTTCCTATAATTTTAGTGCTGTTGCTAATGTGCAGATGGATGAACTGAATACAAACTCACACTAATAAACCATCATGTGGTAACACCATATCTTCTCCTCAGAGATTCCCTCTTTTTAGATATGAGGTTGTCACCATTTTCTTAGGCACCCTTACATTTTGAGCTCATGTTCAGCTCCAATCTGCTTACAAGTCACTGCTTCCTAAAATACAAACACCACTGATAAATGTGTCATACATTCTCATCCATAATGTGGGCACAGTCTAGCATGTGATTCATGCTCTGCTGCAGAGCTAAACTTGTCCTCCCCATCAAATATCATTGCATGGGTTTTGTGACATCTACAAAGTTCACTGACAAGAATTTTATCTTCTTCCATGTTTTTGTAAAGGCTGGCAAATTGTGTTTTGATCAAAACCTCCTTCATCACCAAGGAAAAACCACAGGGAATGATAATCCTTGTCTCCAAATCACAAGCTGAAATACATCATGGTGCCACATTGTCATTCATTTAGCATACATTGTTTGAATTTTGCTCTATTTTTAGGCAGGTTTCTTCAAAAAAGAGATCAAGTGAGTTCCACACTGAGGGAGAGGAAAAATGTTGATCTACATTACTGTATGCTAGAGAATCCATACCAGGGAAGACCATCATTCATTTTGATCAGACCTCAGTCCTCAAAGGTGCAGAATAATCCAAATACAAGGCGTGAACTCATGCTTGCATTTGGATGAACCCATGAAAGCTTCATAAATACCATTGCTTATAGAGCACCATAATTTAA
The DNA here is from genome assembly GCA_013400935.1 of Turnix velox. Classification (NCBI taxonomy): domain Eukaryota; kingdom Metazoa; phylum Chordata; class Aves; order Charadriiformes; family Turnicidae; genus Turnix; species Turnix velox. The sequence continues at coordinate 436,797 of VZTY01023289.1, read as the reverse complement.
ATGGAAATTGTGGAATAACATCAACATTTAAGGATATAAAATTGACCTTGCCAACAACCTTTTTGATAAAATAATTTTATCATAAAAAATCCTGGCTTGTAAATCGACTACATGCACACATAGAAACTTAGGGTTTTGATGAGACCTGAACTAGAATTTCATATGAAATCACGCATGCCACGTGCTGGGTCATGAATAATCTTTTTCAAACTTTCTCATCTAATCAGCCTCACCAAACCTACCTCCTCAATCATCTGATGCACCTCTACTCAATCCAAAATTTTTAAAGAAGTCATATAAGAGTGTCATTTAGGCTACTAGACTGAGGAAAGTGTTCACTAACTGACACAACTGTTACTAGGCCTGCTTCTAATGTATCCTGCTCATACACTGGGGAGATGGGGGGGGGGTTAGGTGAGCAAGCAACTCAGCAGGTAATGTTTATTAATCTCCCAAGTAGATAGGTTCCCTTCAAGACTGTTCAGCAGGAATAAAATTTATTTCTGGATAGAAAGCCAGCATAAGGACTATTTTTAATCACGATTCCCCATGATGAGGGTCTTAGGGTAGGGAGGCAGAAGGTTAGCCATGTTCAGCAAAATAGTAACTAATTTCTGTCTTTGTACTTGGAATATTGTGTACTAGAAGCTTCCACATGGTTCCAAAAATTCTGAAAGTCAGGCAGAAAAAAAGTCCTGCTTTGTTTACAACATACATTCCCAAGTCAGCTGCTAGCCTCAAATATCAGATACTTACCATTCTGCAGGAAAGGGTATTGAGATAGGCTAATGGGCAAGGAAACACTCTGAGATTACAGTAAATTGACAGCTATAAAAATTTTAAAGTATAACAACAGAGATATGATGTCCTTTCTGACAATTCTCACAGTGATGTAATTACAAGGATATTATCATCAGGAGATCCTGTTGGTATAAATGACTATCTCTCAAATGCTGAGTGTTCCAATATATTTGAAGGATAATCTTAGATGCTTAACAGAATATGAAGGAATCAACATCTGTTGAAACTGATTTATAGACACAGGCAAAGTGAGGCAATAACTCAGCCTCATTGCTGTTTATTATAAGAGATTACAGCTGAAATATGGCCAGCTCTAAAACCAGAGGGATTTTTACAGAGAAGGCCTTGGGGTTTGGTTAAAATACAGTGTTTCTGTGTTAGGAGATGGTTGCAGTAATGCACACTGAGGCTGGGGTTCAAGCTTTTTATTGACCACAAATAGCCTAGAAGCACACTGTATTAAAAATAACTTGCATTTCATTATTATATCACTAAGACTGTCTGAAATAGTGACACAACTTAGGATAGCACAGGAAGGAAGAGTTGCATAAGCAGAATACTTATTTCAGGGAGTAACAGATGTGCAAATTTAATATTGAACAAAGAAGATTAAATGTTTTAATTTTATCTTGAAATATTTTGTTTGGAGGTGGCAATTTGATTTACTTATTATGGAAGTCATGTTTGGGAAGGCAGTTGTATGGAGTCCATATGATTGACAGAAGGATGACATACAGAAATGACAGTCCTGGATTGGACTGAGGAAGGAATCAAAGAAAAGAGAGAACATGTCTGAAAAAGAGAAAGTAAAACAACAGCTGGGAAAGATCTGAAGCATATGCTGAAGAACAAGATAAGCCTGCCTGAAAGGGGGAAAAAATATCACTGGGGAAAGGAGGGCAATCAAACCCACACTGAGAGGAAGGGAAGGTGAGTGGATAGTACTTGTAGATGAGAGAAACTAGTGCTGGAGCTGGTCTGTGGATTAGCAAATGGAAATAGAGGGCAAATTAGAAAGTGGCTGTGTGCCACATTCCTCCTATGGAGAAGAGAAACCATATCCAGTCCCCAAGTTCTAGAAACCAGAGAGAAAGATAGTTGATTAAGAAAAATGCATGCAGTCAAGCACATGTACAGCAGTCAAGCACATGTACACAACAAATGCATATACTCATGCATGAAAACACAGTTTCGCAAAAGACCAAGATTTTGTGTGAGGTTCTATGTTTTTCTGGGTGGTGGAAAATAGAAAATGCATATAGTTGTGGTGGCACTTGTACCTCTTCTTTATAAAATGACCCATACTTTTATATGGACATTGTATATCATCCTCACAGCTGGGTTCTGCAAAAGAACATTATTACAAGGCCATATTGACAGAATAGTACAAATGATATGTACTAATAGCCAAACAATATGACATCCCACTTGGCTCTCTTTGTCTCTTTGATCCTTGGGAACAGCTGGTAGCCATAAAGTCATGATCTTATAATCAGGAGCCTTTTGAGGTGAGACTTCATTGGAAGAGAACAGAATATATTTTGTTGGAGCTTTTCCTATATGAGGTTTTCTAAGTATCTGATATTCTGATCAGCTTCTAACTTACGAGCATAATTAAAAGGACTTAAGGCAAATTTATGCATTGCAGCAGGAATGCAGCAGCAAAGAGTCAGGGGAGGAAACTAGCTATTTAATAAGTCACATGCAGGAAAAGCATCAGAAAAGAGTGGAGATACTGAGATGAAATCCTTAAATAAGTTTGAAATTTGAAAAGTCTAATACTTTCTTGATACATCATTTCCCCAGGCCATGATTTGTTTTAGATTCTTTCCTTTCAGCTCTGAGTCTCTACCTTTCAGTTCCATTTTATGTAAAAATAGTCACTTTTCACCACACTCTGCTAAGTGTTGAGAATTCCCTGCTTCCAGCACACTCAGTGCAGTATAAGGGATGCTAGGAACTGGTGTCATTAGCAGATCCCAGAGAAATTACAGTGGACAGTATGAATCTGTCTGGGATGAGCACGGTTTGGAGGGTGCTGAGCTCCTTGAAATAGCTTAACAGCATGTTCGAGTAAACTGTACCTTGCCACCACCATCACCCTTCTTCAGGGTGCTTGTCAGCCATGGGGAGTTTGGAGGATGATGGAGACACCCCCCATGACCGCACTGGTGAGAACCTTGTATCTCTAGGATGCCTTTGACAGTGTGAGGAAGGAAGTGCTAGAAGCTCATATCTGCCACAGGCACATAAAAAGTTAACACAGAGGATAGGAGTCCAGGGAAAGGGATGGATTAGTAAAGATTTCTATTTCAGTAAAGCAACTTAAAAATTTAGTTATTAAAGCTCTTCTGTACAAGGTATTTTCCCTCTTTTCATATGGCTAAGACAATAAAACTTGTGGACCAGTATAATTAATATGCTATGACTAGAGATTTGATTCTCAAAGGCAAGAAAATGGAGTCACTCCTTCAGGAAGAGGAGAATTTAGTCTTAAATTCTGATTGCACTCTGACAGTTTTTATTTTTCATAATTGCAGCAATCACAGGGGCAGTAAAAAAGGACAATCCCTTGTTCCCAGACCATGATAATTTCAGGTCTGGAAACCTCCTGGAGGCTCAATTTCTAGCAAGTAACAGGGACCAAAGTCAGAGAGATAACCTCCCGCTGGAACTATTTTCCATGGAACTGCTGATTTTTTGCTCATGCTGAGCAAAAAAATTAATCAGTAAAGATTAATTTTAAAGGCAAAGATAATACGCAAATTTCTTAATTTCTTCTTTTCCTTACAGAGAGATGGTATCACTTTTCCACTTTTCCATTGCAGAAGCACAGTGGATGGCACGTGTCTGTGCATGAATTAACACTTCTAGTGTCTGTTATTTTTCATATACACAGTATAAATTTCAGCACCAAGTAACATTAAGATGCTGCATGATCCATAACAATCTGTTTGAAAAACACATATGAACTGTTTATATAATAGCCCATAATACATCTTCAGAGGGCCAAAATTCAGGATTTGATTGAAACTGTTAAGATTCTAAGCTATAGATTAGAGCTTTCTTGAAGCTAAATTATCAACATACATAAGAGGAAATACTCGCTTTCTGGGGGCAAATTAGTATATTTTCTGTTTTAACCTTGTCAGTCTGCCATGTATCAAAGTCCTTGTTAGAAATTTGCTGCAAATCACTGTCACAGTGAGGATCTGGGTCTCAAGGAACCCTTGATCGGATCCAGTAGAACCACTCTCACATGCATTTTACTCACACATCTTTTGTAAGACACACAGCTGATGGTCTGAATAAACAAAGAAGGAAGCTCAAGACTTTTAAAAATAATCTTTTTAGACAAATATAGTTGAGGATATTGAGTTCCAGTTATAAGCTATACCATGCCTCCCTTTTTCTTTTCCATAAGTAGCCCTGTGCTCACTTCCACAAAGCCATATTTTCAGTTCCTCTGAGTTTATCCCATGTCAGTAGAAGAGCTGAATTCCATACATACAGATATGAAGGATGTAATTGAAGCTGAAAAGAAAAGCACAAGACCACTGCTATGATGCGACTGGGAACAGACTACACTTGCCAGAGCTAAACTTTTCACTCTTTCCTTTCTTCTGGCTTCCTTCTGTCTTGGATTTCCTTCAGCAAATCCAAAAGATGCATATTAAACATCCAAGAATCATGTATATTAAATATGCTCAGGGTATATGTGCAACTTGTGTCCCTTTAGAGTGCTAGACTATGTGTGTTACTTCACAGAATTGCTTTTAGGTAGGTGTTTCCGACCAGGAAAATCCACACCCAGAGTGTGATAATCTTAGATAAGGTATCTCCATGTTCTCCTATTACCTTGAATCTGTTCTTACTTTGCAGTGTTTCTGAATAGGAATATATTGCCTTATTGTCCCAGGGATAATACTACCCATCTTTGTGTAAGTACGAAAGGATATATGTGATTTATATTGAAAGAGAAAGAGACTTCTGAAAAATCCACCTTCCCAATGCACTGCACTACTCACTCAAAAACTGCGGTAAAAAAGGAGGATGAGTAAGGTCTGACCTTGAGAGACAGTAGGATCTTAGGTTCTAATTTACATGTAAGCCACTTTCAATTGGCTCCTGCAATTTAAATTCACTTTCACTCTGATAAAACCTTCCATTCTATTTAAGTAAAAGAGCTTTGCAAGTCTTGGGAAAATAGTAAATTGCATCTGCTGTAGCTGCCAATGAATAAGTTTCCTTTCTCCAGCCTCTCAAAATGAATTTCTGCTAAAATGTATAGACAGGTATATGTGCATTTGCTTTCTTCCAGAGAACATTTTATTTGATTAGTTTGAAAGTAATTTGTGATCATTTCATGGTTTACTTCAAAACAATGTGGACTCCAGGTTAAAAGGCAGTGAGCTTTGTGAGATGCCAGATATACCTGCCATTGCTGGATTCTTGGTGGCTAACATGTTTGTTTGTATTGGGATTTTCTCCCCCCCTTGGCTTTTTAAATAAGGCATTCATGTTAAAATAATGGAAAAAATACTGACTGGGCAAAAAAGAATGGACCTCAAATTGAATGACCCAGTAATGTGGTAACACTGAGGAAGGAATGCCTCTGTGTTACAAGAACATGATCTGCAGAATACCAGTAGTTATTCACCTTTAAGTCAAGAAAAGCATAGTAACATAAGAAGCCTGGAAAATATGATAACGTAATGAAAGTTGAGGACATTAGATAATGAAATACAAATATTCCTGCATATAAAATTTACCATACTAAAATGTGGTAGTGAAAATCTCCCAAGAAGGGAACACAGGATAAAAACAAATTAAGTAATCTTAAGAAGAATAAGATTTCCAGAAATTAGATAACATTTTGCAAAGATTAAGCTGATTCTGGACCTTAACATTAGCAGAGGCACACTTGACTCTTCATCTGTGGATTTTTTCTGAAAAAAACCAGAGAAAAAGTAGAAATAATTATCATGAAGCAGTGCAGGAGATTCAAAAGATGTTGTCAGGCAAATTTCTATCTGCCATTACTAGGATTAATTTTGCTTTGTCAAAAGTCTCCGAGGAGGATAAACTCAAAAGGTGCTTTAAGTTGTCTTGTAGTTTAAGAGTAGAAACATTATATCAGCAAGGACTAGCATCTAAAAATCCAACAGACTGTAAAAACATATAAAAAATACTGTAAAATTATTTTTTCCATCTGAGATTCTGAATACACACTGGGTGTTTTATGCCTCAATTATATTTGGAACAGGATAGTTCTCATATTTTATGGTGCTCCAGTGTCATTATTTCCTATGATAGAGCAGTGTCTCCCACTCACTGTGGTTGATAGGAATGGTTACTATGCTAATGCTATGGTGAGCAAACAACCATTTGTCAGGCTGGTGCCAAGCCATTAAGGAAGGCACTCAAGCCATGGACAAGACTCTTTTCTTCATGTAGAAAATTGCTTCTGTGTGAGCAGGGCACGAAAATAGAGAAAACAAGAAAATTAAAACGAACAAAAAAACAAAACAAAATAAAGAAAATGTTTATGCTGGAGCATGTGTCCAGCAGGTGTTATTTATAGCTCTGCACCCCAATTAGCAGAATCACCAGAGAAGAGGCTCTGATCAAGACCAGGGGAGCAATGCAGTGAAAAAGAGATGTGGTGAGGTCTGGAAGAAGAGAAGAAGGTGTTCATCAGAGCTCAGCTTGCACAAGGTCCCGTTGTGTTAGAGAGATGGAGAAAGTTGCTGAAAGCTAGTGTAATAAGAACTTCATGAAACTATTTTGTCAGAATTTCTAACATGGCAGTACATGTGAAATTGTTTTCAACTCAACTGAATTTTAATAGTTTATAAACTGCTTAATTTGCTTTTCAGATTTGTTTTTCATTGGCAGTTCCTGAGAAAATCTGATAGTCTGCCAAAACAATAACACAACATTATTATTCCAAGTAAGGGACCACACTGCACATGGAACATTAATTTGTACTCTACTGGGAATTGGCACCTATGAAAAAAATAGTAGTGACTTCAGTGGAACAGGAGATAGCAGGCTGAGCTTCCTTCACTACTGCCATGTATTCAGTATCCAAATTTTCACAATCTCGTTTCTGCTTTCTTTGGGATCTCAACTCAAATAGTTACTGCATAACACTACTGCAAATGAGAGACATAAAGATCCATCCTGTCCCACCCAGGAAAAGCCTGCTAGATCATGAAACTAGTAATCTTGGCTAGAAAGCGGCATTTATTGCAGAAGGTTTCAAATCCGGATAATGAAATACAAGTAAAGCATTAATCAAATGCTTTAGGTAGATTATCCTTTTTTTTTATTGTTTTAAGTTTGGGTTTTGGTCTTTTTTGTTGAAACGAGGAAATTATGTAACAAGACACTGCATTCACAGAAAATTAAGCACTCCAAAATTATGAAGCCCTGATTTTAGAGTTTTAAAAAAAAATTGTTTTTCTTTTTGTGATTATGACATATGCTTAAAAATTTAATATAACCTATTCTATTCCTTGATTCTGCCCAGAGGGCATATTGAGAACAACTGCAACTCTGGCAGTTTCTGATTTTCTATTTGCAATCTGCATTTTAATATTTTTATTCCATAATTACTGTTTCCAGAAAGCCAGTCTAAGCACTGCTATATTTCTAAATGAGCTGTGCCAGTCCCATTGATTTGTCCATGTTGCTACTTTGGAAAAACTTCCAATTGGCTTTTTGTGTGGCAGGAGGTCCTCCTAGGCACACCTCTTTTCCTTCTCTCAAGAAATTCTCACAGAAAACTCTATTTTGCAACTTCAAGACACCAAAATAATAAATAAAAGACCATTCCAAAGGACAATTTTGTCAAAGAAATGGTTTAGATCCAAGGAAAACTGACATCCACACTTGACAAGCAAGGAGGTTGTAGTTGTCTTGACTTGAGCGGTTTTGTTACTCTTACCTGATTTATTCTGCAAAAGTGATTGTAAAATACATGGAAATAGTTATTTATCTTCCTTTTGTCAGACTTTTTTTCCCCTCCATTACTGTCATCTTTATGAAAGATAAAGACACTCAATAAAAGGCTAGCAATGATATATATAGCATAGAGCTGATAGTACTTGATTTTGATATTCAGTTATTCCCCTTAAAAATGAGCAATTACCTCCCTTGCTGGGGTCATTACAGAAACCATTGTCATTCATACAGTCTACAGAATTAAATTCAACACTGAGTCCTAAGGTTTCTCCTACAGTGTGGTATGATTCAGACTGTTGGTATCATCCATAGCTTTTGATTTCTGCTTGGTAGTTTTAAAGTTAACTTGGTTATTAGTCTCTTGTTAATGGATATATCGGGGAATCATGTATCCATGGAATCCAGATCCCAAAGAGCAGTTTCTTGTGAGCTTCTTTCCACAAATATCCAACAAAGTCTGAGGCAAATGTGGAAAATATAAAAAGATGTACTTTTTCTAATTCTCCTGATAACATTTGGCTAGAGTCCTCACTGTTGGTTGGAGTGCACACATCACTTCCTCTCTCATGAGAGATTCTGTAAAGTCTGTAGTCTTCTACAGATAGGTCTGGATCTGTATCCACACTTCCAGTGTATTTCTGGAAAAACTGCTCTCTTAGAGGGAAAGGTTGCTGCTACTCATTCTTTCTTCAGTGATGTTGCATAGAGCATGATCCACTCAGTAGCTGCTGGGGTGAAAACTACTCATTTTCCTATAACTTCATGGCACTGCAGATCCTTTCCAGTATAACTGCATAAAGTAGATATCTTTCATAATATTCATAGCTTTAGCAGTTCTCTCTATCTCATAAATGTTCAGAGGTCCATTTTTTCCAAATCCTTCTCTCCTATTTAGATGAATCGTAGTAAATTTTCCCCATCACTGTTTCTGAAGAGGCCTGCAGTTTATTTTTCCTACACCGCTGTCTTATGAATTTTTATAGCATCTGTTTTGAGGTCCCCAATGATCTTTTTTACATCAATAATATCAAATTCCTCCACCTTGTCAGCTGTATCAAAGTTTCCTATTGTTCCATTGGGAAACCACTTTGATATAAAATGCTTGGCACAACTTTTCATTTGCTTATAAGAAATTACTAGGATGGTTTCATGTCTTTTTTTTTCTAACTGTCCCTGAAGGTCTAGAACTAAAATAATTTATAACCCTTTTTGTGACTGACATAACTCTTTTGTTGCCCAAAGAGGTGGTGGAGGCCCCATCCCTGGAGACACTCAGGGCCAGGCTTGGTAAGGCTCTGAGTAACTTGAGCTAGTGTAGGATGTCCCTGCTCACTGTGGGGGGGATGGGATAGATGATCTTTGAATGTTCCTTCCAAATCTATGATTCTGTAATTCTATGAATCTATTATTTTCACTGCCCAGGCACAAGAATAGCTATATTCTTGTTTGCCTGATTTAAAAGCCATTTAATAGCCTCTTACTCAATATCTAAAGAAGTTCAGTTTTGATCATTTGCCTTTTGTGATGATATCCCAAATGGCTTCGCCTGTCTGTTCTCACTGTTCTAGAAAAACCCTAAGAACTTGATCTCTCTATTGATGCTTTTCTGACATTTTTTCAGCCTGTAGAATCAGATGTACCTTGCATAGTTCCATACTCAAGCAAAATAGACCCTTCAGCAGAATATTTTTCAAAATACGCGCTTTTTTCACAGACATGTTTTTACTCTCATCTCCCATTCACACTGATGGTACATAATCTATGACTTGAAAAATCTGAGATTCAGTTGGACCAGATTTCTCCTCTGATGCAGAGCTTCATACTGATTTCAGACTATGCACTAAAAGGAAAGAGGTGACTTCATTTCTAAGTTCTGGGTTCATTGTCAGCTTATGATTACCAGTTGAAACTTTGCTCCTGTAATTTCAAGCACACAGGAGTCTTGTTCTTGATGACCAATTAAATGTTGCAGCAGGGATAAAGTGACTTCCTGACTGAACTTCCAGGCATTCTGCTACATTTATCAAACCTTTCTGTATTGATGACTACTGTGTGAGTAGCCAGGTACTGTTTGAATATCCACAGTGATAATATGCCTTTTATTGTTCAAACTCAGCATTGGTGAGCATTTATTTGATTTTAATGTTTCTACGTGATCTAGTAATCATTGAGGTCTGCTGTGAGAATGGCTGTTTACAATCAAAAGGGGTGATTAGATAATATTGTTGGAAATGTTTAAGGTAAAATATGTAAATTTACCTTTTAATCAGTTAATCGAATAAATTTCCTGTGAAGTTTGTATTAAAGTCTTTTCAGAAAAGTTAATAAATATACAGGTGAATTTTTTTCTCTGCACATAAATGTGCCCTGATACTTTAGGCAGAAAATAGGAGCAGTTTGTGGCAAAATTATGTTACCATAATGCCCAGCAGTAATATTCTTTTGGCAGGCATAGGTGAGTTAAGTGGTGATGTGACAAAAAGTAAATAGAAAGTTGTGGTGAAGACAGCAAAATTTTTGTTGAATTCTAGAAAGACCTAGAAAAGCCACATTTATTATGCAAAGAAGTCTGAGTGCAGAGCAAGAACTTGTTGGATTTTAATTGTGATCACATCTTGCTTGCAGATGCTTTATCCTCTCAACTCTACATGGTTTCCTCTGGGTTATTAAATTACTTCTAACCTTTTCAGAAAAACTTCAGGTCATTATAGACAGCACAGTTAAGAAGTGTACTTATTGTGCAGTGGTGGACAGAAAAGTTAATTAGATGTTAGGCTGTATTAAGAATGAGATGGAGAATAAATAGGAAAAGATAAAATATTCTTTTATGCATGCTGATATTCTAAATTCACCTTGAATACTAATTGAATTTTCATTGTACTATGTCAAAAGAAGAGGATGTAAAAAATACAACTGTCCAAGAAAAAAAAGCAATGTAAAAAATTAATTCGCATTATGAATAGTAAGGTAATTGCATCATAAAGGAGCAAAAAGTCCAGGACTATTTCAAATGGAAAGATTTTGAAAATGCAATAGAGATATCACAGGAAATACAGTAGAATCATATGGAGAAAACATGATAGCAGGGAGACTGAACTGGTGGTGCCATTTGTACCTTCTTCTAATAACAGAACAAAGCAGCTGTATAATTGCTTTCTGTGATTAAACTGTAGCTTCATGATGTTCAAAAGACTATTCTTTCCCTTTCTATAATGAAAAATTAACTTGTGGAACACAACGATGCAAGAAATTGAGCTAATAGCTTAGTGTGATGCAAGGATGGATTGCAGTAGCAAAAAGGGAATAAGAAAAGGCTATGCAATCACACAGAATAAAATAAAACAACAGAGTTCATCAGTCCTAATGCTGCTAATCATAAGCTGCTCATGTACCAGCATTCATTTTGTACAGTATTGTGATATGGTGCAATCACAACAGGAGATCAAAAACTACCTCTCAAGTGGTATTCTGAGCTGTGATCATTAATCTGCTCCCACATATCACCTCCTAAATTTTTCACAGTGATGATCACTAACCTGAGATCACCGTGGCCCCTAGCTCATGCTGGAATATCCTCTTCTCCATGCTCCTCATGGGGAATATTGCACTGGAAACTATCCAGGCAAATTACTGCAGTGGCTCTGTAGTATTGATTTATGGGTTGCATTTAGGAATTGTAGTGTAGAGCTTTTAATAAATTCCATAGTATCATAGCACACTGCCTGTGATTATTGCTTATTCCTCTTCAACAGAGAAATTTGCACAGTGTGCAAGCATGCAATGCTCTGGATACTAAAAAGACAAGAAAAATCACCACTATGCAGCCCAGAAATTCTGCCTTCTGAAAGAATAAAACTAGTTTGCAGCCAGGGCCATGGTCATACTGCACACGAAAGTCAGTTCTGGCCTCTCCTTTCAGCAGCAGTCTGCAAAGCAGAGCTGCTCCTGAGGGACTTCACCCTGTTCAAGACCAAGTGCTCTGCCTGGAGCCCAACCAAGCCATTCACCTGCTGGCTGGGCTGCCCTGCTGCACCCAAGAGGACTCCTTATGGGCCAACCCCACACTTGTGCAACAGGTTGCCTGTTCCCTTTGGAATCAAGTCTCTGGAGAGCTCAGAGAGGTATTTTTTTTTTTAACTCTTGGGCTGATTCCCTGCTCTATGGTCCAACAAGTCCTTGGATTGAGGCAAAGTAGAAGCACAGATGTCACTTCCTCACTAGCCTGTGTAGGTCTTTTTTGAAGACACTGGTCCCAGCAGGGGTCCAGGATGCCTCACCATGTGCATTCTCTGTCCCCGACCATAGGAACTGCCGAGGTCCCTGTCTTTCAGCCCAGTTACACATAAGAAGGAGTCCTTGCACAGTCACATTGACTTCAGAGACAAAGTATTCACTTGGTGAGGGTGCCCATGTTATGAATGAGAGCATGTAGGAGGAGATACATAATATTGACTTGAATGTGGAGTGCGTAATTCATGGGCTATATTTGTTGCTATGGAGTTCAACTGAAGTGGAAAATTACAGCAAAAATTGCATATAGAGGAATCTCCAGTAGAAACATAACACAGGAAGTATATCTTTGAGAAAGCCACTGAGAGGCAATTTTTTGCATAGTAAAAGAATAAACTGATGTAGTTTCTTTCTTGCAGGGTGGTACATTTCCCCTTCATTGGCAGTAGCAATGGCTTCCTGCTGAGTCCAGGCAGGAATTCAAAGCCAGACAGATATCTGTGGGTGACTGGCTTCTATTCAGTTACAATCTAAGCAGTGGATTTCTGTTGCTGTTAAATGTAGTTTGAGTCTCAACTTAGTCTACTCCACTCTTTGTATCCAGTGCACCAGTGGACTATAGGTTGCTGAAGAAAGAAATAAGTACACTTACCTATCCTGTCTGCTGTTCTGTATGTGAGGTTATTTTCAAATTTTATTTATAGACTCACACAGATGCTGTGGGGAAAAACTTGATATCCTTTCATTACAGAACAGGAGAGATGCCTGTCTGAGGCTGACATACTGGATATGCCTACACTGGATGTGACAGAAGAATAATTTGGATCTATAACATTAACTTAATGTAACATGTGTTTTACTCCCCAGTGGGAGGTTATCTACACATATTCTGATTCCACAGAGAAATAAAAAAATTCCAGAATTTAACTTAGGCTTAGCAAAAAAAGTGTTGGTAGCCCACAAAAATCAGAAAAAAATCTCAGATTGTTATGTGAGAATTTCTTCAGTTTCTGTGCTGATGAATTATTCATACTTTTGCAAATAGCAAGTTTAAATGGTTTTGATATTTTCTATGAAGGAAGTCACCCATGGCTGGTCAAAATTTTTGTTGTGAACATTTGCTATAAATGCAATCCATTTTCTCGATGAATCTCAGACAAGTTTTGCTGATTTCCATGCGCTTATGTTCTATTCAGACCTCAGACAGATGAGACAAACATATCCTTTTCAGTGCATGAGTCAGCTGTGAGCTCTTCTTCACCTTCTCTAGTGAAGGATTAGTCAAGCAAGTCACTGTGTTTATTCACAATTCTTCCTTTTGCAGTGATTCTTCCCGGTTATTCTTCAGCCACAGGTTGTGCTGTGACATGCAGGGTTCATAACAGGGGACTTTCTTCACCAAAAATGTCAAGATTATGTCTTGCAGTATTTGGATTGGCTGCCATTTCCCTCTGATGCCAGAGAGGCAGAGTCGAGGTCTGAATCAAGACATGTACGTCCAAGGACTGTATGTCAGTAATTACCAGTTCTTTTTTCAGGAGAGGAAAATTTTAAAATGATAGAATAAGTATAAACATTTAAAAACTCCAAATGTTTTTTAAGAACACATTATCAGAAGATGGGACTGTCTTATCAGTCCTTCATGAACAGAATGGAGTACTTATTCTGCTGAAATAAATTACTCCACCAGTTTGAAACCCAATGTGGACTGGATTAGAAGGGCTTTTTCATGAACAGCATGAAACATTTGAACATTTGAAAATATGGGGTTAAATCTGGAGGTGTGGATGAGCTCATCTTCCCCAATACCCTGGCTGTGTGAGGGAGCAATTCAAAATTCTCCTTCCTTCAAAATGCACCTCCACCAGCATACATCAGCTTGTTGTTCATATTTCCCTTCATAAGCCTTTCCTCAAGGCTTCTCCAGCTTCAATCATCTCAAATAATTTGGAACAACCTAAGCATATTTTTCTGATCCTTCTTTCCACTTCTGCGCATTTCTACCAGGGAATCCTCCTTGTAGAGAGGTGGCAGCTCTCCCCAAATCCTAAAAGTCTAGCTTGCATTTCTGTTCTCTGTTGGTGATCTCCTGTTTGCAGCTTGCTAAATGATATTCAGCTTTGGCTGTAACTTCTTCATTAAGTTGACTATACCTTCTTCTCTTTTTAGATGTTCAAACAGGCTCAAATAAACCAGATTTATATTACTCGGCCTTGTATTGGCTTATGTTAAACAAGATGGTTTAGTTTTGCTTTCTTGCATTCAAAAGGTGATGAATTAATTGATTTTGTATCCCAAGACTTTTTTTAAAAAGAGAAGAAACACCTTTTATTTACATTTGCATATAAGTAAGCCAACTTTCCAATATTACAGAAGAGAGGCTCTTAACATCTTAGGGATGTTAAGATGAGTTGTCTTCAGCTGCCAAGATAATGACACTGGTCTAAACTTCATCAACCTGCTGTCTTGTGGGTCAGTCATGACTTCTAATGACAGTTTGGTTTTGCTTACTACTAGACAATCTTAATGGCTTCAGTTGTCAGTACTTCTGTATGTTCGTACTTTTAGCCATCTGAATAATCCAATTAATTTTACTAGCATGCCTAAACCAAAGCCTACGCTTAGCTGTTCAGAAAGAGTAATGCCAAATGTCTTTATCTTCTCCAAAATGTATCACTCCCTTGCAGCATATCTTATTTGACCCCTTACTTTACAGCAGTCCCTCAGCTTTATTATCCATGTATCTATTCCAAATGACTGGTGACAGAGCCATGCAAATAGATCATTTAATTTCCTGCAATGTCTTTATCCCCTATAATTGTTCCCATTGCACCATAGTACTCCACTGAGCCTTTTGATTCTCTCACAGCCTGCTTACACCTCTCATAATTAAGTAATTTCTCCTTATTTATTTTCATGTTATGCCTTTGGCTAATCTCTCCACCAAATCCCTCAGCTAAATCGTCTTCAGTTTTGTTTTACATTATTGTTCCTTGCCACTAGCTTCTGTTGGGCTAACAAGTCATCTTCCAAAGGATATTTGAAGAACCCCTTTTGTGGTAACTTTCCATACAGCCAAGGCAGATAGGCACTCCCCTTCTCTTTTTTGTCTTTCCAAGGCTTGTGCAAATCTTTCATAACTCATTAATGGCTCACTTCAGTAGGCTCCATGCTGAATCCTTATGGCACCTCACACACTTTCCTTCACATAACATTAATTTACTTTCCTTTCTTTCTGGTGTATGAGAGGGTTAAGCTGGTAGAGAGGAAGGCTGGAGGATGGAAGGGAACATTAACCAAAGGAACAAAAGAAATGGACTTATAGAAAGTGGTTCTGTGTTCATACATAGAAAATGATTTGGATGCAAATCAGTCACACAGCTGAATGATTTCTCTCAAAGCCTCAAGATTGGGGAGCAGAGGGCATCAGCCTCAAGTGTCACTCTTGTCTGAGTTCTATCCAGTCCCTGCAATTCTCAAAACAGCAGTGCCTGCAAACAGCCCACCTGGAGGACTTGTGTGCTGCTTTCATGTCTCCTCAAATACATCTGACAAATACTTTGTGTTCATATTGATTTATTTCCTACACCATGTCTTAAAACTGCACATACAGAGCTGGGAGAGGGATCTGGGCAGGGAGCAGCCAGATGAGTTATGCACTAAGAAAGCTGGGTCCTGGATTTCACAGGTAAATAATTTCTACTGAAAGTATAGGGAAGTACAGGCAAGTAATTGCTTCATAACCTGACAATTTATGCAGACATCTAAACAAAGATTATTATTGCTAAGGATATAGTCTGAGAGGAAGGTTTTGAAACATTTCATTGTGATTCGGAGTTTAATTTAATTATACAAGGTGCCTTATATGCATCATTTCCATACAGCTCCAAAAAAATCAACTCACAGCTTTTAAAAGCATTTGAGGTAGTAAGATAATGAATAGAAGCTTGCATCTTTTATCAAGAATACTTCCAAAACATAAAAGGATGAACCTCTTAAAAAAACATCGCCTTATTTTCACACATTCAGTAACAGTGGTTTTCATTTCTTTTTAAGATTTGCAAATGTAGGGTTAAATCTGGAGCTCTGGATTAGCCCATCTTCCTCAGTCTAGCCAGAAAGACCATCTATATGTAACGATATCCTTCTGTGTTGATGACAGCAAGAGTGTGCAGGAGGCTGGTATGTGTGTGAAGAGACATGCTACACCTCCAAGACCTTCCATGGGGTAGTTGTTGTGGAAGGCTGGCCCCCTTGAATAGGGATGCTAGTGTAGCTCACACTAGGATATATCAAGTAAATCAAGTAAATATGGTCTAGGGTTGCAATCACCGAGTGTGTAGTAATTTAATGCTGCTTTGAGAATGTCATGACCCATTTCATCTGGGTAGTGGGTAGTATATTCATATCACAGTTTTCTGAGGTAAATTTAGATTGAAAATAATTTGTCACTTGCTGATCCATTCGGAATGCCTTCACCTTACGTTGCTAAGGGAAGTACTCCTTCAGTTTGTCTGTTTAGCTTCCCCATATGGTTTGAAAAGGTCAAGGTTGTCCTGTTACTGTGAATGAGGTCTGGTACTCAACAGCAACAAAATTAAATATCTTTAAGCTTTACTTATTAGATGTCACATCAGCATTTATACTTCAGAGAAGATTCCAACTTAGCAGAAAGGCACAGCTCAGAAAAAGATTTTTTGAGGGACTGTATCTTTATAGAGGAGTGCATTTCCACTTGAAACCTGCCGGGAAAAAAAGAGGAAGGATAAGAAAAAACTTCACCCTTTACTTCCAACAGAAATTTATCATGAGTTGCCACCTTTCAGGGGTAGAGGTCTTGAAGTAGAGAAGTTTGTTTTGACTACACCTATTTTTTTTCTCAGGCAGAATTTGAAACAGTTCTCTTGTAGGCTTAGATTACTTTTTTTAATTTAAGGAAGGAAAACAGCAGAAAAGGATTAAATAAAAATCTTTGTGAGAGAACGTGGTGAGAACCTTCCCTATAATAGACCTCAGGCCTCATCAAAACTTGAGAATTATTCAGAGTAAAAGAAGAACACAATAGCAGCATATTAAAGTTTCGTTTTACAGAGGCTTAAGCTGTACTTTCTGAAGATTTCCTTTCTTGTTGAATCTGTTGTTTGTAAGCCATCTTAGCCCCTTAAGGGGCAGATGAGGAGTGGGTCTGATTCAGTTAACTCAGGTGGAAATATGGAATCAATTGTTAAAGTGTGCAATCTGCTCTTGTGAAATGCATGAGATGGAAGTAGAATGCAGCTGAGGCTTCTCAGTACAGGCTTTCACATAAAAGAAAGCATTTGAACATCTCCTCTGTCACGTAGTATCTCCTTCAAGGTCTCCAAGGTTTCTAATTATTCTCCCAAAGCTGAAGGAAGCCTTGCAGCCATCCTTTTGGTACCTGCTAATTAATAGAGTTCCCATTTTGAGTGGATGCAATTATTTTCCATGCTGCATTTGGTTAACAGAAATAAGGGAGCAGTCAAACATTATACTGCAAAGCTTTGGATCATTCCCTGCTCTCAAGCAGGAAGAGACACTAGTTGTAATCATATCATTTTTATTAATGCCATACCATTTATTCTCTTTTCTGATTTCCATCTATATAATAGAAAAGAAGGAGAAAAAACCCACAAACAAAAAAGCTGGAAAAGTATATACTAAGAAGCAGGGATTTAAATGGATAGCCTAAATTTCTTTCATTCCCCCCCAGAGAAATGTTTTCCCAAAGTAGCTTAGCTCAAATCTATTGTAAGGAAGCCAGAAGAATCAAAAAGATTTAATTCAGGGTTTATTTTCTTCACCAGTGAGCAGGACTTATCACATCAAGCAGAGGAATGTGAGTTTCAGTGCAGGAGCACTTTAGTGACACCTCTGAATTAACTCCCTTTTCAGAAGAATTCTACCAGAATAAATTCCCATTCCTTGCTCATGGCCCATCCACAGCAAAGCCAAATATCTTGAGGTTTGAAGATAACTGCAAGNAGGGAGAACCAAAGCCCATGTTGTGATTGTATCATTAGCCCAAAACCTTGTACTGGGCAATTCAATGTCGCTGCCTTTCTTGTTGGTGGGTGGGCACTCAATTGCTCATTCAAAATCAAGTTAGTATTGTCTTCTCCATAAGTAAAATTTTAGCTCTCTCTCTAAAAAGTATGAATTAGAATAATGTGCCCTAATCTTCTCTGACCACTGGTTGGTTTGATGAGTTGTAGTAGTTGTGAATGCTGTAGTCCAATTCATCAGGCTCAGCAGTATGTCAATCATGCTCCTAAAGCACACATTATTTAGCAAACAGTGTTGGTGGGTCTTTTTAAGGGTGGCTTTTTAGCCTCTCACCATTGGTGTTGAAGTGCCTTCATTAAGACTTTCTTCTATGATTATTTTAAAAGAACTGCTGCTATCCTAATGTAAAATTTATGTGAAATGTAGTTGAAATGCAGGGGAGACCTACATACAGAGAAGGAAGACCCACAATACAAGTTGCATTGGAGGACACTGAAAGTGAAAAAATCAGGTTCCACCCTCATGAGATGACAGTGTCGGAAAAAAATCAAGATTGTTTTAGTTCCTTGTGATTTCTCACACCTGAGGCGCTGTTCCTGTCAGACAGGAAGATAAAATGGCTGTTTCAGTCCCTCTTTACTCAAAGAGATTTTGAGTCATATTAAGTACTGTGTAAGTGTAGAGAAGTTGATGGAATGAAAATAATTCTCTCTTACACTTTCTAGAGGAGCTGAACCCATGTTGGTGTCTGACCCAGAAAATTCTAGATTCTCTGTCTGTAACAGTAATTTTAATGCCATAGCTGAACTATTTTCCCTTAGCTATGTTAAGCTCTCACCTGATTCAGTGTCTCTCACTTTCTGAAATATAGAACTGCTAAAAAATAAGCAGCAGTGTATTTAATAATTTTAATGTATACATTTAGTAATATTTTTCTTCCTTTCAGATTGCTTTAAGCCAGTTATTATATTGACAACTCATTTTTTTTTTCATTTGCATTCAAATTATTTTTTTTCTCAAATTGCTGCTGCAGTGTATTATCACTGAGTGCAGAGAACGAACATCACCCAGGTGCATATGTTGATTCATCCTGTGTTGTAAGACCAATACTTAGTCAAATCTAATCGACTTGGCTGAAGAGATTATGATGCTATTGTATATAGGATACTCAGTTCCAAATACTGTTAAGTCTGAATATTCCAGGGTATAAAGAATGATTTATACCATCACATGGCTGAAAATACATTTTGCTCAGTAGTACCATTTGTTCTGTTTGGCTTTCTCTACATATTGCATCACACAAGACAGTTCACTGTAACCGAACAGGGCACCTACTGTGTTTCTCAGTTATGTTATTTAATCACCTAAAAGTAGCCTTATGTCTCCACTTTCTACAACAGTTATTCAGATGCTAAACAAATATTTTTACTGTATGACAATTCTCATATGCCACAACAGTGCGGAGACAAATGTGTTATCAGTGCCTGGAAAATCTCTGATTCTGCTTGTTTATCACAAGACAATTGCTACTGAGCTCATAGGTTTCTAGAACTTACTATCTTTTCACTTTTAACTTTAAAGAGAAGATTCTTGTATGGATGGAAAGTTGAGGAAAGAGATGTGTGTAAAAGTAATCTTTTTTCGCCAATCACTTGACAGGTTTTTACTTCTGATTCTTATTATTTTGATGTGAACAGCTTTTCCCCTTCACAGCATATTTCTTCTCTTTCTTCATCTGCAA